>NEWO01000085.1:523696-599483 GCA_003013225.1 Phalaenopsis aphrodite | reverse complement strand
GACCAAGTTAAGCATTTCACATAGAATTGAATAAATATCCATTCTAAATGAACCATGGATTAATGTATTGTGAAGATATGGTGTACCTTAGTTCCAAGTCAACATCCAGGGTCAACCCTAAAGCCAAGTAATCCTATAGGGATTCTTCTTGAATTCTTTTATAATGATCTTACCTACTAAATGTTGGAGGTTAAGATCAATATGTGGAATTTCAAGTTGAGTAAAAAAAAAAAAGTTTTGAATTTCTAATGGTGGGGTACCTCTTCTAGTTTTCTAAGACTAGTCAATAGGAAAGTCCTATGGCTAGACCTAGGCTATTAGAGAAGTTTCTAGACCTCAATCAAAAATGAGGTCAACAAGGAGCGAGTATCAATCTTATGCCCTTATCAATTTTTAATCATTTAGATTTGGGAGAAATTTTTCCTATTACTATAACTCTTCAGTTAGTTGAACGATCAATAACTTATCTAAAAAGAGTTATAGAGGATGTACTAGTAAAAGTGGATAAATTTATTTTCCTTTTAGACTTTATAGTATTAAATATGAAGGAAGATAACGAGATTCCTATTATTTTTGGGAGACTATTTCTTGCAACAGGAAGAGTTGTAATAGATGTACAAAAAGTAGAATTAATAATGAGAGTTAATGAACAAGAAGTAAAATTTAATATAGCAAAAGCTATGAAATATTCTGTAAAAGAAAAAAATGATGAATGTTTTAGGATGGAAGTAGCTGATTATCTAAGTAATGAACAATTTAAGAAAGAATTCGAAGATAAATTTAAGCAAGGAGAAATTTTTTAGAATTAAGATGAAATTAATGAAGAAGATTTGGATTATATTCAGGGCAAATTTGAAACGTTAGACTTGTTGGAAAATGATAGTAAAAATCTTATCCCTTCAAGTATTAAACCACCTGAACTTAAATTAAAGATATTACCTGCCCATTTAAAGTATGTATTTTTAGGAGAGTCATCTACATTATCAGTTATTATATCTTCCGAGTTAACTGAGATTCAAAAACAAAAGTTAATAGAAATATTGAAAAAGTATAAAAAGGATTTTGGATGGACTTTAACAGATATTAAAGGAATTAATCCTTCAATTTGTATGCATAGAATTTTATTAGATGAACAATATGAACCTAAAGTTGATCCTAAAGTTGATCCTCAGAGAAGATTAAACCTAATAATGAAAGAAGTTTCTAAAAAAGAAATTTTAAAATGGTTAGATGCTGAAATTATATATCCTATTTTAGATAGTGCTTGGGTAAGCCCAATTCACTGTGTCCCGAAGAAAGGAGGAGTGACTGTTGAAGAAAATGAGAAAAATGAATTAATACCAATAAGACAAGTAACTGGTTGGCGAACTTGCATTGACGATAGAAAATTAAATATGGCCACCAGAAAAGATCACTTTCGTTTACCCTTTCTAGCCTAAATGTTGCATAGATTGGCAAGGAATAAGTATTATTGATTTTTAGATGGATATACCGGTTATCACCAAATTCTAATTGCTCTAGAGGATCAAGAGAAAACAACATTTACAAGCCCATATGGAACATTTGTTTTTCGTAGAATGCCTTTTGGACTATGCAATGCACCTGCAACTTTTTAAAGATGTATGATGTCAATTTTGAGTAATTTTATAGAACATGGAATGAAAGTTTTTATGGATGATTTTTTTGTATTTGGGACTTCGTTTGAATTATGTCTTAGTAATATAAAAAAAGTTTTGGAAGTATTTGAAAAGGTCATTTTAGTATTAAATTGAGAAAAATGTCAATTTATGGTTTCAGGAGGTATTGTACTCGGGAATAAAATTTTTGAAAAAGGCATGGAGGTAGATCCTGCAAAAGTCCAAGTTATCAAAAAATTACCACCACCTACGTTAATGGGCTCAGAAGTTTTCTAGGACATGCTGGTTTTTATAGGAGCTACATAAATTAAATTTTCAAAAATAATTAAGCCATTATACTAACTTTTAGAAAAAAAGATACAAAATTTGATTTTACTGAAGAATGCATAAAAGAATTTGAATTGATAAAGAAAAAATTAGTCACTGCACCTATAATAGTACCACCTGACTCGGAGAATTCATTTGAAATAATGTGTGATGTTAGTGATTATGTTATTGGGATTGTATTAGGACAAAGGTTGACAAAGTTTATAAAGTTATATATTATGCTAGTGAGACTCTAAATAATGCTAAAATTAATTATACTACTACAGAAAGAGAGTTATTAGCTATTGTTTATGCCTTTGATAAATTTAGACCTTATTTAATTGGAACTAAATGTATAGTGCATATAGATCATTCTGCTATTAAAAATTTAATGCGAAAGAAGAATGCTAAACTAAGATTAATTAAATGGATACTTCTATTGCAAGAATTTGATTTTACCTTAATTGATAGAAAAGGAAATGATAATCAAATAGTTGATCATTTATCTAGAATAGAAATAGAAATATTAACTAATTATGCAAATGAAATTTTAGAGAATTTCTCTGATGAACAATTATATAACATTGATGAAATGGATGCGCCGTGGTATGCTGATATAATAAATTATATTGTAAGTGATATTCTACCACGTGATATAAAAAATCCACAATTAAAGAAGTTCATATATGATTTAAAAGACTATTTTTTGGATGACCCATATTTATATAAACAATGTAAAGATCTAATTATTAGAAGACGTGTGTCTTATGAAGAAACTCAACAGATAATTGAAAGTTATCATGATTCTAAATGTGGAGGACATTTCATAACAAATAGAAGTGCATATAAAATTTTACAAGCTAGATTTTATTGGACTACTATTATTAAAGATGTTAATGAAAATATTAAAACATGCGATAGATGTCAACGTGTAAGAAATATATCTAGAAGAAATGAAATGCCTCTAAATTACACATTGGAAGTTGAAATTTTTGATGTGTGTGGATTAGATTTTATGAGACCATTTATGCCTTCATTTAGAAACTTATATATATTACTTATTGTTGATTATATGCCCAAATGGATTGAAGCTATTGTTGTACCTAAATGTGATGCTCGGTTTCTAAATTTTTAATTAAAAGTATTGTTAGAAGATATGGAATGCCGAGAGTAATTATTACTGATGGAGGATCTCATTTCAGGAATAAGAGAATCAAAAAATTAATCAAGAAATATAAATATGATACATAGATTCTCTACTGCTTATCTCCCCAGACTAGTGGTCTAGCAGAAATATCAAATTGTGAAATTAAATGCATTTTAGAAAAAGCTATAGATCCTTATAAATTGGATTGGTTTGCTAGATTTGATATAACATTATGGGCATACAAAACTGCTTATAAGACTCTTATAGGAATGTCCCCACACAGACTGATATTTGGAAAAAAAAAACATGCCACTTACCTGTAGAATTAGAGCATAAAGCATTTGTGGCTATTAAGGAATTTAATTTTAATCTAAAAGATGCTGGTGAGAAAATATTATTGCAACTCAATAAACTAGAGTAGATTAGAAATGAACATATGATAATGCAAAAATTTATAAAGAGAAATTGAAAATACGGCATGATCAGAAGATTATTCAGAAGAAATTTGAAACTGGACAAGAAGTTCTATTATATAATACAAGATTGAGATTGTTTCCAAGAAAACTGAAATCCATATGGTTAGGACCATTTAAAGTGATTAAAGTTTATCATTATGGAACAGTTGTAATTAAAGATCCTAACACTGGAAAGATATTTAAAGTTAACGGGCATCGTTAGAAATACTATTATGAAAGACACATACATCAAATTAAAGAAGTTTTAATGTTAAGTCAACCTACTAAACAAATGGCATGTCAGGCTGACGACGTTAAACCAAGTGCTTTGTGAGAGGCAACCCATACATATATGTCTATGTATTACTATTTAGTTTGTTAAGTATTTTATATATTAGTAGATAATATTCCTACACAATTGCAATTCCTGTACAAATCCTTCTACAACCTATATGTTCATTAATAATCTATGGGAGATATTAGAGGAAGTGAAAGCACTGAAAATGAGGCTGAATGATTGAAGATTGTGAATTCTCTACTTGCTTAAAAGTTTTTATGTGTTTAGTGTAACTGTGTGGATTTGGTTTGTTTTTTTGCTTTAGAATCATTAACTTTGATTATGTGTATACATTTGGATCAGCATTTAGTGTTATCGCTTGATATCAACACTGATTTATAATTAGTTTACTTAATAGGAGTGAATTTGTGATTTGTGAAATGTGTTCGTAAAAAAATATATTTTCATAAATAAAAGACAGTTTGTTGTTGTTCATGAAAATGATTGTTTGCGAAATGTGTAATTATGAATTTAGATAAGAATTTGTGTTTAAAAATACTAAAAACTTTGGAGAAAATTGAAAGGAAATTGAAAATTTGAAAATCAAAATAGTGAATTTCGGTCCTTCAGTGTCGACGGTGCTGGCATTGGCACTGATGGCGCCTTCCACCCTAGAGCGACGAATTAACCCATTAATTTGAGATT
Source organism: Phalaenopsis aphrodite (assembly GCA_003013225.1). Taxonomy (NCBI): domain Eukaryota; kingdom Viridiplantae; phylum Streptophyta; class Magnoliopsida; order Asparagales; family Orchidaceae; genus Phalaenopsis; species Phalaenopsis aphrodite. The sequence goes on along the minus strand of NEWO01000085.1, from coordinate 594,956 downwards.
TTCGTCACAAGCCTCCATTTTTACCCGTTAAGTCACCTTCAACCTTTGGTTTCGCACCTAGGGCTTAATTTTAGGCTGATTTGAGGCGATTTAGAGGCAAAGAAACTTCAGATTTCATCTTCTCTAGGTAAGAGCTACACTTTAAAGTAAAATTTTTTTATTTTGTAAAGTAAAAATATCTTTCAGAATTTTATCTGTTGGCTAAATTACCCTTTTTGGTGTGATGGATAAAAGCCATGAACCATATGTTGGTTTGAGATTACGATGATCAAAGAACAAAACAACAAAAATATGACGATAATAAAAAAAATTAATCAAGCAACGAAAATAAAAATTTTATAAAAACATATTTTGAAAACTAAACATGATAAAAATAATAAGAAAAGAAAATAAATCTATTGAGTTGATTCTCTCAATTTTGGGGTCTCTTACTATTTGCTCGCGCAGCAAAACCATCCTTGTGTGCACTAAATCTCACAAAATTTCACATATCTTCCTCAACAATGTCAACCTTTTCACATAGCACATATCTATGGGTTCAAGACTACAAACTCTTTGTAAATTTCAATTCTCATTTTGGAATCTGTCCCTAACTTCTGATTCTCTTGCTTTGAGGTCAATCCCTAACTTTCGATCCTCTTTTTGAGATTTGATCCTTAAATCTCAATTCTCATTTTAGAATCAGTCCCTAACTTCTGATTCCCTCCCTTTGAGGTCGGTCCTAACTTTCAATCCTCTTCTTGTGATTTGATCCTTAAATTTCAATTCTCATTTTGGAATTAGTCCCTAACTTTTTAATCCCTGCTTTGAGGTTAGTCTCTAACTTTTGATACTCTTTTTGAAATTTTATCCATAAATTTTAATTCTCATTTGGTAATCATTCCCTAAATTTTGATTCCCTCGCTTTGAGGTAGGTCCCTAACTTCTGATCATCTTTTTGAGATTTTACCTTAAAATCTCAATTCTCATTTTGGAATCAGTCCCTAACTTCTAATTCCCTCTCTTTAAGGTCTGTCCCTAACTTCTGATCCTCTTTTTGAGATTTGATCTTTAAATTTCAATTCTCATTTTAGAATTAGTCCCTAACTTCTGATTCCCTCGCTTAAAGGTCAGTCCCTAAATTTTAATCCTCTTTTTGAATTTGATCCTTAAATTTTAATTCTCATCTCATAATCAGTCCCTAACTTCTGATTCCCTCGCTTTGAGGTCGGTCCCTACCTTCTGATCCTCTTTTTGAGATTTGATCCTTAAATTTCAATTCTCATTTTGGAATAAGTTTCTAACTTCTGATTCCCTTGCTTTGAGGTTGGTCCCTAACTTCTAATCCTATTTTTGAAATTTGATCCTTAAATTTTAATTCTCATTTCAAAATCAGTCCTTAACTTCTGATTCCCTCGCTTCGAGGTCATCCCTAACTTCCGATCCTCTTTCTGTGATTGATACCTAAATTTTAATTTTTGTTTCAGGATCAGTTGAAAAATTCTGGTTCCCTTCTTTCAAGGTCGGTACCTAAATTTCGACTCTCTTTTTGGAATCGATACCTAAATTCTAATTCCCACCCGGGGTTAGCACTTACGTACTGATTCTCATTCTCTGTAAATACCTGAAACTTGATAACTCAAACCCACTCTCTAGTCCTCAGCGAGAGTTCCTACTTTTTTACTTCGATCAAATATTCACTTGCTAATTCCCTAGTAGAAATAAATAGCATAAGCAATTCTACACCTCCTTCTATGTCTGTTGAATTAGGAGTCTGTGTTGGTTTTATTGATCTCATCGGTCAATGTGGCCCAGCGCACCAAACTTATTGGGGTCTATTTGTTGACCTCACTTTTTGTTGAGGTTTAGTTTTTCCTCTTTAGTTGCCTAGGGTCTAGCCATAGGACTTTCTTGTTGACTATTCTTAGAAAACTAGAAAAGGGATCCTCACCATTAGAAAATATACACTCTTCGCTTAACTTGAAGTTCCACATATTGGTCCTAACGTCTAGCACTTAGTAGGTGGGGTCAATATAGGGGAGTTCAAGGTGAGTTCCCATAGGACTTCTCTTAGGTTTGACCCTGGGTGTTGGAGCAAAGGCACTCACTTTCACTCACTCTCACTCTCAATCCCTCACAACCCTGAACCCAATGTTTGTTGACTTTGATCCCTTGATCCTTTGGGAGACTCATGTAGATGGTCCCCTAAACTCACAAGCCCTAGGATAGCGTTTGGCTAAAACCAGTACCTAGAGGACCCAAATGGGGATTCCATTGGTCCATAGCTCATGTAGGGTGGTTGATACTTCAACCTTACCAAGATACCCAATTTGACTTTTCACCCCTAAACCTACCCAAATTACCTACACCCCCAAATCCTAAATTTGATTAAAATCCTTAAATTCACCCAAAACTTCCAAACTTGTTCAAAAATCATTTCAAAACTTTTGAAAATACCCAAGTTACCCAAAACTTCCCAAAAATTCCAAATGTACCAAAATACTCCCAAAATTGTCAAAATTACAAAAATACCCTTGGCACCCCAAACTTTTCCAAAACGTCCAAGATCACTCCAAATGTCTCCAAAACCAATTTTGACCCTTCAATTGAACCCAATTTTGCCAATTTGACCATTTTGACCAAAACCCCCAAATTGCCTTTAAAAGGCCAATTTCCCCAAATTCACCTCAGATGTCCATCAATTTGGGCCCAATTTTCTTCAATATCAATCCTAAACTTAAACTCACCTTTCATATGACCAATTTAAACTAAATCTGAGCTTAATTGGCCCATGCTTTAAGCCCAATTTTGATCTTAGTCAAACCTCCAATTTCGGCTACATGACTTAATCCCACCAAATTGAACCCCATAACCTACTCATTTTGCCTCAATTTATGTTGAAAACTCTTCATAATATTCCTACATATCAAAATTGACCTTCAATTGGCTTTGTTGAAGCCTCAATTTCATTTAGTTTTGACCCAAGTCCTAGAATCCCCAAATTGGCTATGTCTCCAAATTTTACCAAATTGAATTCCTTGGCCCCAAAATTAGCACTCAAATTATGTTGAAAACTATTCATGAAATTCCTATTGACCATTTTCAACAATCAATTTGGACTTAGCCCAAGCTTAGCCAAATTTAGACTCAAGTCTAGCCCAGCATGCCCAAAGTGGCCAAATTTCTAAAATCCTTCAAATTGAACCCCCAATTGAACTCAAAATTGTTTCAATCCTTCACCTAAAATCTTTATTACAATCATATACACAATGTTGATCAATTAATTTGGCTCAAAATCATGGCTAGACTAACCCAGACGCAAAATTTAGCCATTTTTACCCACATGGACCCCTTCAAAAAAAATTGACCTAATCAAGCTTCGCCAGGCAAAGACCACCACAGCCACTAAGCCATTTTTTTGGACCAGGCTAAACCATAAAAAATCCACCAAAGCAAGATATGGACCAATGGGTCCATAAATTAAGTGATTCATACCCTTTTTTGGGTCTTAAACAAAATATCTCTCCCATCATGACTAACCCTTGAGGGTAAACCATAATTATAACTCCCCCTGACTCACCTGATCTCTTGGCCACCACCCCTGGCTCTGTTAGCCAGCCTATTCATCGGAAAACATCAAAATCGAAAGCCACCACCCTTAAATCAAACCCATCCTTAGCCCTAGGGGCCGGCTCACCCTAATTAAACTTTAGAGCTTCTTAGCCTACCACCTAAGCAAGCTTTTGCACCCATGGCCAGGCCCTAACCTCTCCTCTCCAGCCATGGCTATAGAATGGCCCCTTCATGGAAAAGAGAGAGTTGCTAAATTTTTCTCAAGGAGACCCCTCTAAATTGCTCCCATAGCCTCTTTGAGACCTCCTCAGTGCAACCCAACTACTTCCTTGCCCTAATTCTCCTTGCGAGAGTTAAATTTTGGAGCTCAAATCCTTACTGAAGACATGACAGAACTCTCCACACCTCCATAGTGTACAAGAATAAAATTAAACTCACCTACACCTTCACCACAATGAAAGAAGACAAAGCCCCATCAAACCCTCCTCACAGAGAGCCTTTACACTAGACTTTGATCAACACCCAAATTTGACTTTGATCAAAATTGGGTGTAGAACTTTCACCACGACCATAAGCTCAATATCTTGCCTCCTTAGACCTCCATAAATGTGTCGAATAATTCTAATTGAAGCTTCCCTTCTTAGGGTAAAGGTATTAAACTTCCCCTCTTCTTGAGCCTATTTTGATACTTCATGTGATTAAGGTTAGTTTAATGGCATGTTTATCGTATGGATATGTTTGTCACAGTTAGACGAGTCCATAAGATCAAACTTGAGGTTATTTGGTTGAGAAATGAGGGAGATCTTAAGGTTTTGGGGTCAATAGTTACGAGCTCACACTATTTGAAGAAGATGACCCAGAGCCGTTGGATCGTGCGTGTATCAAATGGAGGGATTTGATTGCATGAGATGGGAGCATGGTTCATAAAGTGCGGGCTGACTTAGATGGTGGTGCCGAACCGAAAGAAGCTGCTTGGTGCTTCGGAGACGTCGAGAATGATGTGGCGCCACGCTGGATAAGTAGAAAAATAGGGCTTTATTTTATTTATTTAATGGCCAAAATTTCAAAAATCAATATCTTGGTGTAGAAAAATCACAAAAATAAAAGAAAAATACCTTAGTACTTAGTGAAAAGAGGAGAACACTGTGGAAATGATTTGAAGTTTATTTGATGCATTATTTATTTTTAGTTAATTAAATATGGTTCTGAGTCTTTTAACCGACTATGCATGTAGAATTTCACCATAGCTTGATATTTTGACATGTTGTTGCCTCTGTCATGGCCGATATTCTATGATTTTTCTTAGGTCAGAGAAGACTTCTAGATAGAGATCCATATTTTTCAAGTTTATGTCCATTATTTGCATAAATTAATCATAATAATTAGAATTTTGCTTAGAAAAATCCAAAGAAAATTTGGAAGGCCTTTGAAAAATTTTTTATGGACCAATTCAATAAGAACACTCTTAACTCTCACAAAATCAAAATATAAAAAGAAAATTAATTTGGAAAAAATAATCATCTAAATGACTTTATTTTAATTTTATACTATGATTTAAAGTTCAGAGAACTCTCCATAAAAATTTTAAAACATTTGACGTTCATTTAATAACTTAACTTGATTTTCTAAGTTAAATGGCATTTTTGACACTAAAATGATTTTTAATAATTAAAATATAACTCCAAAAATTAAAAAAATTAGTTTTGGGAGCTCTCTGTGATTAGTAGAATTTTCTAAATATAAAATTTTAATTAAAATAAAAACTTCAATTTTTTAAGCCTATTTTAATAAAAACTTCTTAACCTTTCTCTTAAAATAATTCTAATAATTCAAATATAACTCAAAAAATCCTAAAATTGTGTTCCAATGGTTTTCTAGTCTAACTCTACCTCCAGTAAAAAAATTAATGGATTAGGCTCTGCCTTAGGCAAGATATGCAATTTTCTGTAAAAATCCCTATTTTTGCATATAAATAATTATATAAATTAAATTAAATTTTGAAAAATCACTTTTTATCATATGATGTCTTAATTGATATATGGGTAAGGTAGGATGAAATTTTAAAGTCATTTGAATTAAATTTGATAAATTATGAAGTGATAGAGCCTTAGGGGCAAAAGCATAACTTTGAGAATTTGGCCTTAATTAACAGTTAGGCTTAATTCAAGAAAAGGAAATGCGCAACCTTTTTTATTCTAATTAACATATTTGGATGAATTAAACACAAGAGATTAATTGGTAGAAACCAATCTCATTTTTTTCTAATTAAAGGATAAATTTATAATTTCCTAAATTATTAAAATTTGGAAGTCTAGTCAATTAAATGATCCTAGACTTAGGGGTAAGAATTTGGGTTTTAATATATCATTAATATAATGCCCCTATTTGATGTTCAAGTGACATTCAAATGTTTTTATGATGAATTATTATCACTTAAAATTTAATCTTTCAAAATGACAAAGACATCAGCCAAGGTCTTAAGGGCTTTGTAGTGACCTAAGCTAAATCAAATTTGATTAAATGAGGATTAGAAAAGTGAACACTAGAAGACCAAGTTAAAGCTAAAATTGGCTAAGTATCTGAATAGCATTAACTTACCTCTTTTAAGGGTCTTCACTCACATAATTCTCAAATTAAATGACAAATGATGATTACCTTGCTCTTATGGAAAATTGAAACATTGATGTTCACTGAACACTGGAGATATTTATAGAATGAATTAGTAACAAACATAATAAGTTTAAATGAGCTCGAGAATTTTGGACCAGGCGGTGAGGGGGAAGCATGGACCTGCTTTTTCTCCTAACCTGTTGGATACCTCGAAGATCTACTAAACGCACTTTGTCTCGCTTAATAAGATCATCCTTAATTGAATTAGGATATGGTAGATCATCAGAACCTTATTTTTTCACTTTACTTAAAATGCCCTTACATGCATTTTGAGTTTCAGGTGGTGGAACGAGAAAACTCGTCAGGTACGCTTTTACTGTTTATAGTAACATATTTTTTCTATACATTCCACACTGTATTTTATGCTTACAAAGCTTGCATGTTAAACAACGATGTCACCCTGCATGAAAACCAAAATTGCTAGGATAGCTGTAAAACTAAAACCAAAACTGAAATCAATCAAGATAAAATTTACCGCCACAACATTCAAAATATAAGACAACTCAATTTAATTACAAACATCACAAAAACCACAATTGCAACAAAATTAAGAAGTCTCTTTTGGATGATCGGGGATCCCTCAGAAGAGGTAACCTACAGTTTCTAACGAGGCTTCCCACAGTCTAAATGAAAGTATGGAACTCATTAAGTTGAGTTTAGTAAATTCATTTGAACTAAGTGAATTCAATAGAAAATAGTGGTACCAGAACAAGGGAACCGTAGGATCCTAACTAGTGTCACTCTAATCAACTTTAATATGCCCCATAACATTTAAAGAACTACAACCTTAAAGCTATTTAATTTGACATCATAACTTGACACACTAGAAAACTTGAAATTACCACGTTGAGGAGCTTGGAGCTAGCATGGTGGGCATCACGACCATCTTCAACAACAAAACCTATCTTCCCTAGCTAAACCATTCCTTCCTTAGAATTAAATAACTAAGATATAGGACTTTGAGGTAGTTTGCTTATGCAACATAAATCCTCACCTCATCTTTAAGCCTTTGTATAGCTTTGTTGTACAATATATGCCCTAACTCATCATGGGATTTTGAGGTTGTCGTTCGTCACGACCAAAATCCTCACATCTTTTAGGCTATTTGCATGATCATTTTGCAAGAATGTAAGCCCTAAATAAATACAATTGGCAGGATGAAACATGCAAATAATTTCTCCTCAAAATGGAAGCCAAACAATATGATAGATTGGGATGTCACCGAGGTTCTCCTCCGGATCCATGACATCCCTTAGTTCTTCCTCCTTTGTATTACAAAAAAAATGCTCCAAATTTGAGCCATTCCAATTTCACACCTATTTGTTCGATTTCATTGAAAAGTCCTATCCTTTTGAACTCCTTGAAGATAATATTTCCTGATTTTTATCGAGAGTTTTCTTAGGTGACTTTCAATAGCTATGATGTAATTAACTATAGGGGCTTGCCCTTATAGGAAGCTTGTTTGAACCCAGCTTAATATAAAACCTATTTAATTCTTCATGTTAAATAGGGGAACTTGTCAGCAAATAAAATGGTTTCATAGACCAAACAGATGTCACATATTTCTTATTTTATTTGATCGAGCCTCATTCTCAAGTATTATGTTTATCCTTCGAGATAGATACAGGGTTTGAGGTTTAGTGCTCTTTCATTTTAACTATGAAAAATATGGGGTCAGTTTGATTTCATATTTTTCTAAAACTTATATATATGTGTAAATTAATAAGTCTTTCCGAAGTGGGCGACGAGATTTCGATTCCGGTGACCGACAGCTTCCAATGGGCAACTCCTTCAAACAAAAATTGTGTTGACAATTGGATTAACAAGAAATTGAGAATGAAGAACATAGTGATTTGGAAGATAAAATATGTGATAAGATTAATGAGGATGTTGATTATGTTCAAGAAAATTTTGAGTATTTGGACATGAGTGAAAATAGCAAATTCATTAGTCCTTTAATGGAAAAACTATCCAAACTAGAGATAATGGTTCTAAACAAGCATTTAAAGTATGTTTTTCTAAAGAATTCATATAAATTACCTGTTATAATATCCTCAAACCTGACTGAAAATCAAAGAAAAAGTTAATGGAAATTTTAAAAAAAATACAAGAAAGCTTTTGGATGGACGATAGATGATATTAAAGGAATCAGTCCTTCAATTTTTTTGTACCAATTTTTAATGGAAGAAAATCATATGCTAAGGGATAATCCTTAAAGAAGACCAAACCTTATATTGAAAGAAGTTATTGAGAAAGAAATTATAAAGTGGTTAGCTGTGTTCCCAAAAAAGGGATAGTGACAGTATCTGTTAATGAAGATAATGAATTATTTCCAATTTGACAAGTCAATGGGTGGAAAATTTGCATTGATTATAGAAAACTAAATCTTGCCGCAAAGAAAGATCACTTGTATTTACCCTTTCTTGTATCAAATGTTAGAAATGCTAGTGGGGCACCGTTATTTCTGCTTTTTGGATGGATATACTGATTATCACCAAATTACTATAGCTTCTGAAGATCAAGAAATGACCACATTCATGAGTCTTTACAAGGCTCTTTCTTTTAAATGAACATACTTTGGTTTATGCTATGCACTTGCAACTTTTCGAAGGTGCATGATGTCCATTTTCCGCATTTTAATTGTAAAAGGAATAGAAGTTTTTATGAATGACTTTTCAGTGTTTGGTACTTCATTTGAATCATGTTTACACCATTTAGAAAAAAATACTAAAATGTTGCGAAGAGATAAATTTAGTTCTTAATTGGGATAAATAACAATTTATGATTGCAGGAGGAATTATACTTGGAGAAAACTTTCTAAAAATGGTATGGAAGCAGATCAGGTGAAAATTCATGTAAACGATAAACTACCACCACCTACTATAGTGAAAGGAGTAAGGTGTTTTTTAGAACATGCTAGCTTTTGCAGGCTATACATTAATGATTTTTTAAAAATTACTAAGCCTCTACGCCAACTTTTTGAAAAAGTTGTCTTATTTGATATTTATCAAGAGTGCCTAAATGTGTTTAAGTTATTAAGGAAAAAATTAATCACTACTCCAATTATTGCTTCACTCGATTGGAGGAAACAATTTGAATTGACGTGTAATGCGTGATTTTGCTTTTGGGGCTATTTTGGGACAAAAATATGATAAAATTTTCAAAGTAATATATTATGTTAGTAAAACTCTTAATGAAACTCAATTTAATTATACTATGGAAAAAGAGTTATTAGCAATTGTATATGCCTTTGGTAAATATAGATCTTTTCTTATTGTAACTAAATGTATAATGCATACATATTGCTCTACTATTAAATATTTGATGTTGAAGAAGGATGCAAAACCAAGGTTAATCAGATAGGTCATTCTAAAACAAGAATTTGATTTTGTTGTAGTAGATAGGAATAGAAGTGATAATAAGATTGTTGATCATCTATCCAGGCTTGAACATGAAAATTTGAATTACATTGAAAATGAAATTGATGAATATTTTGCTGATGAAAAATTTAATACTTTAACTGAAGGAAGTGTTCCGTGGTATGCAGACATAGTTAATTTCTTAGTTAGTAACATTTTGCCCTATGGTTTGACATACCACAATAAAGGAAATTTAAGCATGATGCAGGATCTTACTTTTGGGATTACCCATACATATATAAAAATGTAAGGATCAAATTATTCAAAGATGTGTAATTTTGAAAGAAACTCAATAAATTATTCAGAAATGTCATGATTTTGATTTTAGGGGACACTTTGGGGTTGATAAAACTGCATATAAAATTTTGTAATCTGAATTTTATTGGCTTATATTATTTAGAGATGTCAATACTTATGTGAAAACTTATGATCGATGTCCGCGGGTAGGCAATATTTTTAGAAAAAATGAATTGTCCCTCAATATTACCTTAGATGTTAAAGTTTTTGGTATTTGTGGTTTAGATTTTATGGGATCATTTATACCGTTATTTGGAAATTAATAAATTTTAGTTGTAGTGGACAATGTTTCATGGTGTAGAGAAGATGTAGCTTCACCTCCCTGTGATGCTCAAAGTGTTGTAAAATTTTTAAAGAGAAATATTTTTAGTAGATTTTGGATGTCGAGAGTAATAATTAAAGATGAGGGAAGAAATTTCAAGAATAAAAAGATTGAAAAATTTATTAAAAAATATGATATTAGACATAGAACTGTCATTGGTTATCATCCTCAGGCCAAGGATCTTGCAGAATTATCTAACCAAGAAATTAAAAGAATTTTGGAGAAAACTACAAATCTTAATAGGGTTGATTGGTGTGTAGAATGGATGGAGCATTATGGGCTTATAGGATGACATATAAAACTTCTTTATGAATGACCCCATTTAAACTCATATTTGGGAAGACTTGTCACTTACCAGTAGAACTAGAGCATAAAGCTTAAGATGTTAAGTATAATTTGAATAATCGTAGTGAAAAGAAACTATTGTAATTGAATGAGCTCAAGGAAATCAGAAATGAATCTTATGAGAATGAAAAGATCTATAAGAAAAAGTTGAAATGATGGAATGATTAGAAAATTTGACTAAGGAATCTATAACCTGACAAGAGGTTTTACTATACAATACATGATTGAAATTATTTTCTGAGAAACTGATGTCTAGGTTGATGGGACCACTCAATGTGGTAAAGTTTTATTCATATGGTGTTGTGGATATCAAGGATTCAATAAATGATAAAATTTTCAAAGTAAATGGACATAGGCAAAAACCTTACTTTAATTGAAATAGATCTATATCTAAGGAAATCCTAATGTTGGGTCATCCTGAGTAAGATGCGGATATGTCAGGCTGACGACGTTAAACCAAGTACTTTATGGGAGGAAACCCATAATTACTAGAGTGGAGTAAGTTTAGTTTGTTTTGATTTATTTGTGTGTATTTACTTGATTATTTTGAGTGTCGCACATGTGTTATTATTACTTTAAAAGATATAATTTGTGACTTAGGGGTGGTTAAGATGTGTATTTGGACATATGACAAACTAATGTTTCATTGTGCACTAGCACCTAGGCACTGAAATTTGGCGCCTATGCTCCAAAATACAAAGAACCTATCGACTAGGTGCCCAAATCTGGTGCCTAGGTGCCATAGTTATTGAATAGCAAAATTGAGTAGGTTTTCAATTTTTCTGACAGTTTTCACCATTATAAACCAGTAAAACCTTCAATTTTTTTCATTCTTCACTATTTTAGAAGGTTTGAAAGTGATAGAAGCTTTGAGATTTCACTAGATTTTAAGAATCATGGATTGTAGTGCTTTGGCAAATTCAACTCTTGGAGTTTTCAGTCATAATAAGTTCATAAGCAAAGAAGTGCAAAGACTTGATGATAGGACTTTAGTGAAGAAGAAACTGATAAAATAAAGTGGATCATCATGCCTAGAAGAAGATTGAGGAAATTATTTTGCATAGGCATAGGAAAGTGTTTTGCTACACCACTGTCATTATTGTGATCTCTGTCATGAAGGAATTCTATGCAAATCTTCATGGATTAAATAATCAATTGGTTTTTGTTTGATGTAAGTTAGTACATTTCACTCCTTTAAGGACCAATGAGTTGTTTGTGGGGGATGGCATTCCAATTTGCAAATTTTCTAACATCACTATGACTATAGAAAATTTGACTGAGATCTTCGGATTCCTAACTGACGGTGATGAACGTTGAAAATTTTGAAGTGATTCCAAGTTTTGTTTCCTTGCTGCAAGATTAAATTCATCATCTGTGGCTTGATACTTTTTCATTTCTTCCAAATTTCTTCTTACCATTAACATTAAGGAAATAACTATGGAAAATGCAATCCTTATTACTGTATTCAGACGAGGAGACTTATTGATGTGGGGACAGTTAATGATAGATTCATCATTAGAGTTGCACTAAATGGATATATGATTTGGCTTGGACACCCTACAACTATTTTCTCACTTTGTAGTCATGCCCAGGTCCCTTATGAAAGTTGGGAGAAGATACTTCTTCCAAAGAAGCCCATGAACTATTCTATATTAAGTTATGATAACATCAATCTTTACGCGACGCGTGGAGGAAACACTTATATAGATAAGTTTTCATGCCTTTCCAAATCATCAGCATCTCGACGTATATATTTTTTTGCAAGTATCTTGGAGGAAGTAGGGAATATAAAGAAGCATATATTAGTGATTCATAACGGGATCTGTAGCATCACTGATCAAATAAAAAATTTGGATTGGCAAATGAAAGAATAGTCGGATCATGTTGTCGTTGTCTATGATGCACAGGTTTAGATTTATATGAAGAATTGTTGGATCAACAAAGATTCCGAGGACTTCCCAAACTATTCCTTCTACAACTTGTATGTGCATCAGTTGCTTGGAGAAATTAGAGAAGTGGATAGTAAGGTTCATGATAATTTGTAGTGGATTTTTTGTAGTAGCTTTTATATGTGCTTGTTGGTTTGATGTGTGTTTGAATGTTGTTTACACTATTGTGTGCTTGTAGGCTTTCTAATTCTTTGAATGTTTTTGTATTTAGTAGTCTAGTGATTGAATTTAGAATTTGTGTTTAAAGGTTGTGAGTGACGTATATTAGCGTTTGTATCGGGATTAGATTTATATTTAAATATAAGTGATTGTTTGCATTTCTGAAAATTAGATGTTGGAAGATGTTTAAACATATTGAATTTGGCTTACTAGGGCATGTAGTGCCTTGGTGTGGAGTGCTCATTGTTGAACTTTTAAAAAAAATAATAAATCAAATTTTGGGCAGTAGCATCTTGGCACTAGAAACTTGAGAGCTTGGCGCCTAAGTTCCTGTTCAATTGAACCATAAATCTGGGTTTAAAACCAGATTTTTTGACCAAATTATCACTATCTTCTTTCTAGCTTTTGCTAAAAATAGGGTGGCGGCTTAGTAGGGCTTCTCAAATCTAAGTTTTTGGGGCAATTTCTTGGCTTAAAAACTTCAAATTTGATCTCCTCAAGGTAAGAAGATCACTTTGATGCAAAAAAAAAAAATTATTTTCACCATAGATTCTTCTAACATTGCTCAGATAACAAAATTTTTGATTTGTTTGGAAGAAATGAGTGATTAACCCATGGTAGAAAGTTTCATACCTTAGAAAAATGTTTGGAGTTTAAGAATACTGTTTGAAATTTATGTGGATTTTTTTGGAATATTTATAGATTATGGTTCCTAAAACTACGAGAGGAAAGCAAAGAATTGAGTTTGATTCCGGGAAGTTTGCCAATATTATGGCTCAGTATAGATTCAACAATCTTCTTGCATATAGAAAGCTGATTTGAAAGAGGGCTTTTCTCAATCTCAGTGGAGCAGTTGAAAGCAAAATTATAACCTGACGATGAGAAAATTTTTGCTACTTCACCATGGCAGTAGTAATTTCTATTTTCTGGGAATTTAATGCAAATTTCTCTGGAGCCTCTGATGCTCAAGTTTATGTTCGAGGAAGAAGAGTGGAAGTTACTCCTGAGCACATCAATGCTTTGTATTTGTTGCCTAATGTTCTGAACTGTGATTATTCTTCATTTGAGCCCACTAAATTGTAGTTGGATAAGGTGATCGCATTTCTGACCGACCCAAGAGGAGTTTGAAAAATTAAGAACAATCATAAGGTAAACTTCTCGGCCTCAATGATAAATGCACCTCCAAGGCATGACACTATTTTATTTTTGCATTACTTCTTCCTACTAATCATCATAGTGAGGTGACTAAGGAGAGAGCATCAATAGATGAAGAATATAAATATTGGATCTATAATTTATTAGAATATTTCTTGTAGACGTGACCCTATTGTAGATTTAGGTTTCACTGCCTTGATTTTTACTTTATGAAAGCAATCATGAGTAGAATATGAGCGTTGGGAAAAAAATACAACCTCTTAAACCAATTAGAATAACCAATGTTCACATATATGAGTTGCATGCTGGAATGAGGTCTAGGAATGGAAGTTCAGATATTCCTTCAACCTCTACCTCCCAGCCATCTAATTTGCGTACTACTACTCAATCTTCTGCCACTCTAAAAGATCTTCATAGTAGTTCTCAGGCTTTGACACATGACATATCATATCCTCAATGCAAAGTGACTAATATTGTTGTTGAGAATGATCATGTCCAAGGATACTTGAAACTCAAACATGAATATGATTTGAGTTTCAATACATCTCTGATGAGTTTTTTGCAAGGAAATCATAATTTTTAGTTTCCACCAAGTCCTCCATTTCCAAACCATTACCAATAAGACTATATGGAAGAGGAGGAGGAGACTGATTAGGATACAAATGGAGATGATGATGAGGGTTATTATTTTTGTTTTCTTTATTGTATGTTTTGTTTCTTTAGTTGTGATAGATGTTCTCAACTACGTAGTGTAGAAATTGTTGTTGTGGAGTTGTTGCTTTGTGGATTTGTTACTCTTTGTTACTTATAGAATTAGTTGTTGTTTGTGCTATTGCACTACTAGTTGTTTTACTCTACTACTATTGTTATTCATGTTGTTATGTTTAGAAAAAATTCTTTTTCTTTAATTAGGCTCTACTTCTATTGTTTACCTACATCTAGTACTTACTATCATGTAAACCCTTTTACAAAAATCATTCTTAAAATTTTCTTCCTCCTTCTATATTTTTTGTTATAAATGTTTTAACTTATTAAAAAAGAAATAAGTTTGGGGAAGGGAGAAAAACATTTGAAAAACAAAATTTTTTTTCATAAGAAACTATATTTAAATAAAATATCTTTTTAAAGCAATATTGGGGCATGTGGTGTTATTTTTAGAAAACCATATTTTTCTGCTTTTTTAGATGTTGTAGTAGACTTAAATAAATTTTGGTAATAAAGGTTTATTTTAAGAATTAAGATATTTAGTAAAAGAGAATTGGAATATAATTTTACTATTTCAAGTTGAAAAGAAATTGCCTTTTGAAATATTGAAGAATTTTAATCTATAATTTTAAGAATTGAGACTCTATGAAAAATTATTTTTGAAATTTAATATAAAGGAGTAAGGTAAAGGAATGTGATGAATTTTAAACTTTATAAGGCGGATAGAGAAGTTCAAGATCATTAAAGGTTAGTCCAAATATAGTAATTCTCACTAAAAAAAAAGGATACAAAGTGATCCTAAAAGTAAAAAAACAAGAAAAAAGAGAAATAAGAAATAATAGAAAAGTATATTTGAATATGAGGAGAAGCATGAGGGGATGCAAAATTAAAAATTGGCTTCACATGAATCATTTTAACAAAAAAGTTTTTATTACAGATCTGAGCTTTTATTTTCATACAGTATTAATTTCACTTTACTAATAGAGTTCTCTCAAGTTCTATCTGTTATTTTTTGTGAGACTCCTATGTCTTCCAAACTACAATTAATTTTTGAAATGAAAAGAAGAATTAGAATTCCTATACTTGATTACAAAATATTCTTATGCCTTATCTTTAACCTGACTTTCTAAGATTTTCCTAAATTCATAACTATCACATTTGTAGAACTAAACTATAGAGGTCATTAATGAAACTCACTACCACAAATTAAAAAATATTTGAAAGGAAACAAGTTACTTGAGGACAAGTAATATTAACGTTTTGGGGGATTTCGACATGCCAAAAATATGTTACTTTTATTTACATATTTAACCTATTTAACCTATTTTTAATGATATTGCTCTTAAATGAAATGTATTTTTAATGTTTTTGAGGGTAGGTAAACTAAATTGAGCAAATGGAGCATATGGAATGAAAATGGAGCAAATTGGAGTCAAATGAAGCAAAAAGATCAATTTTGATATGACATTTAAGCCTCAGACAATAGAGAGCCTAACGCCTAGGTGCCTGGATCCGGCATCTACGCGCCAGACGCAGTTATCTAGAAGATTCATTAAATTTGGAAAAAAATTAAGAGGTACTTGAAGATACTCTTAGGGATTCTGAGGGCTTTATTTAAAGAGAATTTTGAAGATGTAATGGAGAGACTTCTGGAGGAGGAAAATTGAATCTTTTGTGGAGAAGAGGATTCTTTCTAGAGAGGAGAAAGTCTTGGAGGCTTGCTTGGATTTGGTGGAGGAAAGGAGAAGTGAGAGAAATCTTCTTCACTACAGTTCTAAGAAAGTTTAGCGAGGAATTTTAAGATTAGTGACTTATTCATAGGTACCAGAAGGATTGCTTGGGAAGGAGTTTAAGATAAGTTATGTGCTTTGTTTATTTTACTTTGTCTTGTCTCGTAAACTTTTATTTATTTATCAATCCATGTGTTGTTGATTCTTCCCCTTGAGATCAGAGTAGTTTTCTTTTATTTTTCTCCTTGCAATGAAAAATAATTATGTGTAAGAATGTACTTTAGTATAGTACTTTTAAAATTCCATAAATTGTGATGACTCAAATTCTATGCTTAATTTACATGTCAATCTGGCTAATTGATTTGTTAAAATCTGTTTTAAAACGTAGTGACCCAAAATGGGCTATTTTCCAACATGCTAAGAATCACATTTAGCCTCATGGAAGAGAATGTAGTCCCGGAGGTTAAGAGCAAATAAATAAGGAAATAAGTTTTGATGGGCATAGAATTGGAGATTTAGGGTGACAGACTAAAATCCCCATATTGGTCCAGATGTTTAGAAACTAAAGCGAGTTGTTAGCCCTCACGTGAGGGGAAGTGGGAACTCTAGAGTCAGAGCTAGTTTATTTCCACACTAACCACAAGTTTAGGGACCAAACTCTGGATTGTCCATTGTTTTTTATGCACTTGACCGAGAGTAAAGAATATAATTGCTCTTATTTTACACAATACCTTAGTTATATGTAATTTTTTTTTCTACACTAATTATAAACTCATTGCAAGGAGAAGGATGTTTTGTACAAATTTTTGCTCTTCATACAGTATTAGTTTAGCGTAGTGGTAACTTTAAATTTTAAAACCTCTTTAGACTATCCTGCATTCACATTTTGCATCTTCTTATCATACCTAGTATTCCTTTAATTCTATAGGTTTAGGTATTACAATAAAATACAATCATTTACTATATAAGTTTTGTACAACTTTAAAGTAGGTTTTAGTATAGTTAATTTTACAAGAGTTTTTGATATCTCTGTGGGATTGGTACTTAGGATTTTAAAGAAAATCTTCCATTACTTGAATTGATACGTATACATACGTAGCACCCCTACCATATAAACTCTTTTTATCATCTTTATATAATATTTAATTTTGCATAACAGCCGCTGAATATAAATTAGGTCAAGCTTTTGGCAATATTTCTGAACTGAAATAATTTTGTAATTGTAGGTCAGGTTAGTAAGTGGTGAATCTACCACAAAGATGTTTTTCGAGAGGTAAACTTCTTATCAACTTTCCCCCATGAGTCCGCCATGACTATCATCAAGAATTATTCTTTCCCCTCATGAGAGAAGCCATACAATAGACTGGCCAATGCCACTAGTTGATCTATTGACAAACTCTACATGGCAAATAACAATATGAAAAACACGTTCATGAGGTTTTTAGTGTCCATTAGGATGCTTCCCACTTGATAATTTTATTTTATTATCATAACAATGATAACCTTATTCCTAGGATACACAATTGGTGATAGGTCAACATCATTGAAGAAAATAAGAGTAAGGGACCTTCGATTAGGAGCGACAGTAGCTAAAAAATGTTCCCCTTTTTTGTGCCTCTTTTGATTGGCCTGTCTGGAAGAATCCGCTTTCATAAAATAACAAGTACCACCATAATTATATGAATAATACTTTCTTGAATACATTCATCTTGTGCTTCCATTATTGACTTTTGCCTGCATTTGAGCCATTACCCTTAAAGCCATAAACTCCCAACACTTCCCTAGATGAATTAGCTCACTGGCCATGCTCTATTGGTGTCTATATTTCTTCGTACTGAGGTCGTGGTCCTTGTGGTACTTACAATATTTCTTGGTGTCGGTAAGAAGGCTTTGACCCTCAATAATGGTGCATTTCTAAAATATTTCTTATCTTGAAAGGATTATTCTAGTTCAACCATTGACACTCTCAATGGAGCATCCCTTGAGGGTTTGTGGTTGTTCGATGATTGTTGATGATGTTGAGTCCACTGCTGGTCACGGTTTCTCACCTGACCTCCTTGATTATGGTTCTGTTCAGTGACCAGTTGTCTTGGGGTGGCGGACCATCTTCATACTAAGGAAAAATGAAAGGTTGTATGTTATCTTTAGGAATATACCCATTGTTTTGTGTACCCTATTCCATGGGTGATGATGTGACGATTCAGGTTTATGGAAGTGGATGATGACGTTCTCATTGATAGCAATATATTTTTTAGCCATCTCAAACAATTCAGTCAGGTTCTTCTGCTCCATCAAACAAAGGACACATCAAAATCTTCTCCCCTCCAACTTTGGGCTAAGGTAGCTTGTCCCACTGCATTGCATAATTCCTATACCTCAAACATCATTTTTTAGAATTGTGTGACCTAAGAGTACAATGTCTCATTATCACATGTTCAACTTCCCATAGGGTTTGTGAGCAGTTCTTGAGTCTCTATAAGCTAGCAAATAGCGCGAAAAACATTTTATTAAAATAAATAGAAAGTTGTTCACCCAACTAGTAATCCATTGAACCATCTGAGTGTTGATTTCTCCAAGAAGGTAAAAATATGTGACTCTTCAGCACGTCGAGGTCTCTAAGAAGATAAATTAATGATTAAATTGTTGCAAGGTTGTTGATTGAATCACTTCGATCCTTATAAGAATAAAGTGCTGAGACTTTAAATTTCTTAAGGGATTCCTTTTCAGATATCTGAAGATAGAACACATTCTCTAGCTGACATGGGACCTCAACGCACATACATTACTACATATCCACTGGTTTGGATGCAAAACTACCTGGTATTCCGAATCTCCAACACTCTCTGAGCCACAAACATTTTTCCATTGTGTGTTAGTTATTCTTCTTCAGAAGGATTCTACTCTAAATGGACATGTTTTCCTCCTTGATCCAACATGACTCTGTGAACCTTTGCAATTCGCACCGCAAATTAAGACCTTGGCTCATAGATTTCTCACAACACAAACCATTCCACAAATTCTCTGGTGCAATCCATGTCTGCACGTCTATAGTGGTTTTCTTCTCCTTTTCATGCTCCTCATTATGCCTGCATGAATCCATGCTCACCATATATTTTAAAATGTTGAATTTGAATTTTTTTAGAAAAACACACCTGAGGAATAGACATTTTAGGAAAGAAATAAAGTGAGTATACAACAATTAACTGTAAGAATGCATAACCTTTATTTGATAAACGATCCCCTAGATATATGGAATACAATTGTGAGATTATATTTATGCACTTATTCAATTAGTAAAAATGAGGTTATTTTAGTATTTTAAATATATGGAACTAGTATTTTTTAGATCCTGCCAATGTGTCCTTCTGAGTTGGAGGAATCGACCAGTTAGTTTGAACATTTGGTCATACCGACCGGTCACGCCTTTGAAATACTTGGTCATACCATCGAATTTCCTCAAGATTCGTGTTGACACATTTAATGTATTTGTTCTATTTCCTATTTAAATGATTTATATTTTCTTTAATACAGCACATTTTAACAAGTTGGTCCGGAGAAAAAAAATTTATCATGACAAGAATCTAGTCACACCTTTATCTCGATTAACACAGCCCCGTCTCTCCCTTTCTAAACTATTTCTACTAAGCATTGACCAAAACCTGTAAATAGATTTAATCGCATTATTGTTGCATCCTTTTCATCGACTTATGCTTCCTATCTGTATTATACTATTTATGAATATGTCAGCCTCCTTCAGCTTCAGTTGAATTCCCCACTAATGCATTACTGGCCTGTGTTATTAATTAATCCCCGACGGCTACACTGTTAGCCTCGTGGCTTAATCATTAAGTTTGCTGAATTTTAATTAACTTTCTCATTAGTGGACACCAATTTAGCCCAAAATCCTGGCATCACTCAAATGCAACGAAATGTTAACAAAAAGCTGAAGGAGTGGAGACCTATTTTGTTATCATTTCAATCATCTTAAATATCTCGAGTTAAAATTTGGACAAATTATTTTGTCCATCACAAGCCAATCGTAATGGATATTGGGACCACCGTACAAGTATATCAAGGGATTCGTGCCTATAAGGTGCATGTTGCTGGATTCATGCATTGGATAGAATAAGCTAGAGTTGGGCTAGCTCAAAATTAGCGAGAGAAATTGAAGTATTCCATGGACGTCGGCTAGCTTAGTAGATTTTCTGAAACTTGTTACAGAAGTCACGGGAATGAATACAAAAAGATTTGGAGTTTGAGTATGACAAATCAGCTTAGGCTAGATAAGGAATATCGAAACTTTATCACTTCCAAATGAAACATTCCTTCTAGAAACTCGTTTGGCTGGGAGTATACATATGCATGGTTTTGTTGTGCATTCCATGGACGTCGGTTAGCTTTGTCGGTCTTCTGAAACTTATTACAGAAGTCATGGGATTGAATCCAAAAAGATTTGGACTTTTCTTGAGCCAAATCTGATTAGCCTAGATAAGGCAAACCGAAACTTTGTCAATTCCAAATGAAATCATCCTTTTAGAAACTCGATTGACTGGCAGTATACATATGCATGGTTTGGCTGAGCGAGCAAAGGATTTAGGTTGGGCATTCGTGGATGAGCTTGATGCAGTTCTTAGAAATGTTTCATTGGACCCCTACAAGTATCAACGTGTTCTCTACCATCTCATGCGTTTGAGCTGATTTGTTGCTTTGCCAATCCAATATGGTCGTGCTTGCTTAGGAGGGGAACATAAAAGTTATACTTTATAAATTTGGCTAGTGACGTGTAAAATGGGATGTGTATTATTTTATCTTTCTTATATATTTTGTATCATTCTAATACGATTTATGGGTATATGTGGTGTATTTATGCGCTACACATGGACGAAAGATGCACTTGGAAAAAGATAGAATTGGTGTTGATCACCGCCAAAATGTTTAGAGGAAGCTTCCCATCACCAACAAGACAGCGCCGGTGTCCAAGACAAGCACCTCAGTGCCTTGATTAGGCTTCTTCTAACCTAAAATACAAATAGTAGGGCACCATGGTGTCGGGGTCCAAGCATCCCAACACCATGCACCAGTGTCGCCACACCACCTAGACCAGTGTTGATGTGTCGAAAGACTTAGAGTGATGAATCAGAGCTATACACCAATGTCACCATGTTAGTAGCTTGGTGCATCCCACCAACTCAAGGCAAATTTTATAGTTCGTTGATTATTTAGGTCAAGAAGAGGCTCAAAACTTCTTAGAGATGCATTGAGAAATGAGAATATTTTTGAGAGGTAAAACTCCAAACATTACTTTGAAGCCTTTAGCATTGGAGGAATACTTGTGAAGAATTGAAGGTAACTTGGAATGTGATTAGTGTATGATGTCCATATTTGTTAGTTTGTGAGAGTGTATCAAGATGGAACTTCATTGTGAAGGGAGGGTCATCTTAGAGAGAAAGGAGATTCAAGGTGGGCTTGTTTTCTTTATCTTTTGTATTATTTTATTTTAATTTCAATGGAATCATGAGTGTTTTCTATTAAAATGTTTAAGATCTAAGCTATTCACTTTCATGGAATGGAATTATGAAATCTTTGTTTATTCCATGTGAATATCCTAAAAAAATTGTTCGTTATGTTGAAGCATTATCAATTAACTTCCTTTTATTCCTTGCTGGCCACAAGAAATGTTAAACTTGATTGTGATCAACCACCATTGCTCAACGACTAGAATAACAATTAGGTTAACACATAGTATCTTAACGAAATAGAAATAATGTCAATTGGGCATTGCTAATACATAAGGGAATGTGGAATCTTTCGGGCCTTTGTAGGTTCAGGCAACATTATTATAATATAAGACTCCATTTTTCTAATATTTAGGAAAATAGTAAAAAGTTATAGGCCCGTTGACTTCACTTTTGGTTGAGGTTTATTTTTTCCCTCTTTAGTAGCCTAAAGTGTATCCATAAGACTTTCTTGTTGACTAATCCTAGAAAACTAGAAAAGAAACCTCACATTTAGAAATTTTGAACTTTTCTGTGCTCAACTTGAAGTTTCATATACTGGTCCTAACCTCTAGCACTTAGTAGGTGGGGTCGCTATAAAGGGAGCTCAAGGGGAGTCCCCATAAAACTGCTTGGCCTTAAGGTTGACCCTGGGTGTTAGTCTTGAACCACTTACACTCACCTGCATCCACTTTCACTAACAACCTTTAAACCCTAATTTGTTGACTTTGATCCTTTGATCTTTTGGGAAACTCATGTTGATGGTCCCCTATACCCACTAGCCCTATGCTAGGGTTTAGCTAAGACCAGTACATAGAGGACCAAAATGGGGATTTCATTGGTCCATAGCTCATATAAGGTGGTTGGCACCCTAATTCTACCAAAATATCCAACTTGGCCTTTTGCCCCCAAATCCACCCAAATTACCTAATACCCTTAAAACCCTAAATTTGACCAAAATTCCAGAATTCATCCAAAATACCCAAAATTCTTCAAAAATCATTTCAAACCATTTGAAACTACCCAAATGGCCTAAAACATCCCAAAAAATTCCAAAATTACCAAAATACCCCCAAATTTGCCAAAATTACAAAAATACCTTTGGTAGCCCAAACTTTCCCAAAACCCTCAAAATCATTTCAAATGTCCCCAAAACTAATTTGGACCATTTAATTGAACCCAGTTTGGCCAATTTGACCACTTTGACCAAAAGGCCCCAAATTGCCTTTAAGGGCCCAATTTCTCTAAATTCTCCTAACATACCCATCAATTTGGCCCCAATCCTCCCCAACTTAAATTCTAAACTCAAATTAATCTTTCATATATTCAATTCAAACCAAATCTAAGCCTAATTGACCCATTCCTTGAACTCAATTTTGATCCAAATAAAACCACCAATTTTGACCCTATGACACAATCTCACCGAATTTAGCCATATGATCCACTCAATTGCCCCAATTTGAACCATAAATTCTTCCTAACAATCCTAAACATCAAATTGGACCTTCATTTGGCCTTTTTCAAGCTTCAATTAAACTCAATTTCAACCCACACTCAAAATCCTAAAATTTGGCCCAAATGGCCTATGCCTCTAAATTCCCCCAAATTGAATGCCCTTACCCCAAAATTGACACCCAATTTTTGTTGAAAACTCTTTATAACATTCTTATAGACCATTTTGAACCATCAATTTGGACCTAACCTAACCCTAGCCTAACATAAACCCAAGTTTAATCCAACACCCCTAAATTGACCAAATGCCCAAAATCCTCCAAATTGAACCTCCAAACCAATTCAAAATCACTCCAAATCTTTTCTAAACTCATGAAAGTTAGTGAAAACAACTTTTTATATACCAAAAAATACAATAATTTGACACCAATACTAGAAGATTTAAACCCTCGGCAATGACGCCAAAAACTTGATGCAACTTTTAATATGCAAGAATTTATGAATCCATATTTATATATTTATAATAATTTTGTAAAGTCACAATTTCAAACACAAGTATACGTATCGCTCAAGTAATACAAAGCTCTAGTGGAGTCTCGTTTATTGATCCCATAGGGAAGCGAGGTAAGAGGTCCTTAGTCAAATTCTAATCTACTAGTCCATAGTTTGAAAGTGTGATTTAAGAGGTTTTACTAATAGATACTCCTAAATGTAAGTCTTAAGTTTAATACAACTAATAACTACTCCTAAATGCAAATATTAGTTCTAAAGATAACCCTTTTTGGATGAATTAGTATGGAGAATTTTGAGATATTAAAAAATACTATTCTTATGTAATGAATTGTATAATGTAAAGGAATGAGATGCATTAAATATTGTATGTGCCAAATAGGATCAATCCTATTCTTTACCCTTTGGTGCAGACATAAAGAACATTGACTAATCCGATGCTTGTTTGCTGAATCTGTGGCTAGACTGGGATGATACCGGCTCTCACTTCGGAGCACTCACGTTCCCTCTCGTCTGAGGGCTAACATCTTCGCTTCAGTACTCAAACAATTGGACCAATTTGGGGATTTTAGTCTGTCACCCTAAAATCTCCAATTTTACGCCCATCAAAGTATATTTCCATATTTATTTTCATTCAACTCCCATGAACGTAACCATCCATGGAATCCGAATGTGGTTCTACTTTGTTGAGAATTACACAACCCTCTCTGGCTTAATGCAATTACAATATATTTTAACACTACAATAGGCCTTTATTGTAATGTAAATAAAGTGCAAGTAAAAAACATCACATTGATAATTAAATTCGCTTATAACATGCATCACAAAATCCTAAACATCAATTCTACTCATTACAAAAGAAAAGTAAAATGAAAACAATGACATCATCTTCTCATGCCATTGTTTCCAAACATAAAGAGAGAGTAAGAGAAGCCCACCACAAAGCACGAAGAAAACACAACGGAAACTTCATTTAACCAAAGCAAATCCACTAGATAAGTGCTAACAAAAATCAAATGATAATGAAGAATACAATACTTAGCTTTTTCCCTTTGAAAGAAAGACAAATATCTCTCCCACAAAGTCTCCCGCCGATCCATGCAATGCTAGAACATCTCCTTACAAATTCTCTCAAAATTTCCTCTTCAATCTCTCCAAAAAGGTAGAAATCTACATTTCTATTACTATTCAAAATACTATAAACTTTCTCCACACTTTTCCTAACATTCCTCACATAAAAACCCTCTTTTTCTAACCTAAATTCATTCTTTTAAAGTGTAAGGTCGAAGTTTGAAAAGTTGTTACAAGAATTCTTTCAAAACGCGTCCAAATACGTTGAATTTCGGCCTATAACTGCCAAAAATTGGTCCATAGTCATCCCAGGAACCGTTGAAGGGTTTGAGGGGGCCGTCAGTGAGCTTTTCTGTCATTTTTCGGTCTTCTCGGGTAAATCTCGCCATTACCACCGTTTTGGGCGCCATTGGCAAGCAAATTGCGCAGCTCCACCGTTTCGCTCCGTTTGGCTCCGTTTCGCCTCATTTCAGCTGTGTTGTGTTCCTAACAGATAACCCTACAAAATAAACATGAAACAAACCTTCTTTAAAGTGTAATCTCATTTAAAAATATGCAAGAATTGTAAAAGAGATTAAGCATCGAAAGACTTATCGAAAGGTGACAGGGCAAAATTTCATTTCTTGCTTGTTTTTGCTCCAAATTGCACCGTTATTTTTTTCTTTTTGCTCCAATGACCATAATTCATCATACCTACAACAAAAAATAAAAAATACCCTTCTTTAAAGTTAAATATCATCAAAATTAGTGTAAAATAGGTATGAAAATATCAAAATATTTTCCTTTGGTCAAAATCTCCCAAACTTAACTGTTACTTATCCTCAAGTAATTTTAGTGCTACGTAAAAGTTATGATCTATTGTAGTAAAGTATTAATTCAGAAATACTATAAGTTTGATTTTAATTAAATACCATAGTGATATTTTCAGAAAAAATTCAAGTAATTAAATTAACTCTGTAGGCACAAGATTATCCAGTCATCAAGTTTAAGGGTTCTAGTCTTCTATTAATTTCAAGAATGACTATATGTTGTAATATCAAGTCACTTAGAATATTCAAATGATAGGACCTTCATGAGAACACTATTAGTAAGAGATGCTTATTCATAAATATAAGTTGAGAAATGTATGTAGATTTTCCATTTTGCTAGGTCCAATGAAGCCAATTTTTGATTAGGCATCTCCTCAAGCTTCTCCTCACTTTTATATTTTTTTCTTTTTTTTTTCTCTTTTACATTTAGAATGCTTTCAATCCTATATATTTTTCTTTTCTTTTCAAGGATTGTTGTCAATCCTTTCTTTTTTCTTTTTTAAGTGAGGATTACTATATTTGGATAGCCTTTAATGATTTTGAGCATCACCTTTCTTTCCTTAAATTTGAAACTTAAAGCATTCATTTACCTTATAAATATTTCTTAGCTTTTACATCATTGAGCTCCGATATTTTCTTCTCTAATTAATTTTCAAGATTCTTAATACTTCAAAATATAGTTTCCTTTACTTTAAATAGTTAACTATAGTCTTATTTTCTTTTGCTAAATATCTTAATCTACAAAATTAATTTTCATTACAAAAATATTCCTTTAAATCTACCATAATACAAAATATAGTTCTTTGAATTAAATTCACTACATAAAATCATATTAATATATTTTTTTAAATATTTAAATTGAGAACATTCAAAAGTTAATGTTTTTCTTCCTTCCCCCAAACTTAAATTTTTCAATATAAAATGAAACATGTGGAATGAAAAATTCTAAATATAAATCATACCTCAGTATTTTAGGCATTTTCATCATTCTAAAATTTTTGCAGTCTTTCTTAAAATTTCTACTTCACATGGTCTGTAACATTAGGAGCTTTCTATACATATAAATCATTAAAGAATTTGCTGGATAATGAAATTTTGAAAAAAGTACAAATCTAACTAGCATAACATGTATCAGCATTGAAATAAAAAAATGTGCTACAATTCTTATAAATTGTAACACAAACACAAACACAAACATATAAGCAAGATAAATGAGGTAAATTCTTCCTCCATTTCATTGCTTCTCACTAACTTCCAATTTCTAACGAAATCCCTACACAAATATATTGGGTCCTTATAAATGATTTTATAGATTCTAATCCCAAAGATAAGATTATCCCTGATATATTGGTTCTCGAGCACCAAGACCAAACATCACCATATCCTAATAATTAAGCACCTCTAGTAGTTATAAGTACAGTGTAAAATCATCTATAAGTTACTCATCACGTAGGTTCGTGAATCCTATCAAATGAAAACAAAGTCCAAGAAAAGAACTAACAAATATGAGATGGAACTATCATTGCTAAAATTCATAATGTTTCTTATAAAACTCATGTTTGGGTGAGAACTTAGTTGTAGTGGACTCGTCAATCCAAATACTACAAGAGAACATACAAGTCTAACCACAATAAGAATTTAGTGAATCATCTCCCTCATGACACACAAAAACCAAATCAAAACGCTAAAAATCTAAACATCTACCAAACATCAAGAAAACAGATTAATCCACACTAAAGCAAATATAATACAACACTAACAATCATGACTCTTAAGCATACTAAATCAAACCACACAGATAACTATGAGTTGCCTCCCATAAAGCGCTTGATTAAACATCGCTAGCTCGACAAATGATTCCACCTGGATCAAAATTCCAATTAAGTAATCCTTGATCAATAGGCCAATTTTTTCTAGATCTAGGGATTCCTACAAAGTCCTCAAATTTAATTTTTTCTTTCAACTCTTCCTTTTCATATTGATTCATATCCTTGTTCCTCATAGTTTCTTTCTAGATACAATATTCTTCTAGTAATTTTCCCAATTTGCATATTAATATCATCCTTAAAATTTATAAGAAATGGATCTTTATATGATACTTCATGATCTCCCAAATTTTGGATCAGATTCTCTCTAGATAATTCAGATTCTAGATCAATATCTTCTATGTTACTCTACTGTTTCAAATTATCTTCCAATTCTTCATGAATTTCTTCCATTGATCTTTCAATTTCCTTGTCCTTATCTCTCAACTCAAAACTCTTTTGAAACAAATCCTTGAATTCTCTTCTAAATATCAATTCAATAATTTTAAATTGCTCATAATTCATTTCCTTAGGATTTATCTCAGAGTCACTAGGTAAAATCTCTAGGGGGTAGCTGTTAATTGGAATAATAATCTGCCCAACATCAGAATCTCATTAATTTTGTTTGTATACCATGGAATATGCCCTTTAGTGACTTTGAATAACTCTTTCATAGGAGATTTTTTACTGATTTCATCATTCAATTCAATTTCATCTTGTGATTGAGTCGAATATGAAGATATAGAGACTGGTGGTGTATATGAATTCACTAAATAGGTAGGCTTTAAAATTATATGAGGTAAATTCATTTTAAGGTCATGAGATTTTTCAACGGATGGAATTAAAAGTTTACTATTTTTGGTAACCTCCATCATTTCACACCTCTCATGAACATACCTACAGTCTTCTTTAAACAACATTTTAGACTCATAATGAAAGCCCATTTCAATCTCATCTCTTAAATTATTTTCAAAACTCTTTTGGAAATAGTTTTAACTTAGATAATCAATTTCATCCATCCGAAAACAATCATCATCTTTTCTCTCAGCTGGATATTTCATAGCCTTTAGAACATCAAAAGTGGTTTCATGGTCATTAATACTCAGTTAACTTTCCTTTTTGCACATCTATCCTAGCTTGTGCATTAATAAGAAAAGGTCTCCCCAAAATAATAGGGTACTCTTTATCTTCCTCCATATCTAATAAAATAAAGTTCATTAGAAAGATAAATTTACCCACTTTAATAAGCACATCTTTTATAATCCCTTTTGAATAAATGATAGATCGATCAGCTAACAGAAGAGTTATAGTAGTGGGAGAAATATCGGCTGAACCTAACCTTTTAAATATAAATAGAGGCATCACATTAATGCTCGACCCTAAATCACATAAATCTTTTCCACATAATCTTTTTCCAATTACACAAGGAATTGTAAAGCTACAATAATCTTTAAGTTTCCGAGGAAAATTTTTCTGAAGTATAGCGCTACACTCATCACTTAGTGCAACAATCTCGTAATCCGCAATTTTCCATTTCTTGTTTAATATCTTCTTCATAAGTTCTGCATAACTTGACATCTGTTTCAAAGCTTGAGCGAAAGGAATATTTATCGTTAACTTCTTAAGTATGTCCATGAACTTTTAAAATTTTTTATCCTACTCATGTTGTCTAAGTCTTTGAGGAAATGGAGGTGGTGGTCTTTCCAAACTGATTTTAGTTGGAGATATTAATTTTTCCAGATCCTTAGAAACATGTTCTTCAGGTCTTTTAGTTTCTTTTGTTTCTCTCATAACATTTTTCTCTTTTCTAACCACATCCTCTATCTCTCTTCGACTTTTTAATTGGACAGCTTCTACTTGTTCATTAGTGTTCTCTTTAGGGTTGATCTCAATGTTGCTAGGAAGTGTTCCTTGGGGTTTATTGCTAAGTGAATTAGTAATTTGCCCCAATTGATTCTCTATATTTTTAATCGCAGCATTTTAACTTTGCAACTGGTTTCCCATTTGTAATACCACTTCTTTCATAGACATCTTCTTATTCTCAAATTGTTGATCATTGTTAGAGTCCGGTGGATATGAAGGTATATAGTTTGTGTTCCCTTGATTATTCCAACTCCCATTAGGATTTGCATGATTATTATCCCATTTTTTGTTTCCACCGTCAGTAGTATGATTCCAGTTAAAATTAGGATTATTCTTCCAACTTGGGCTGTAAAAGTTAAAATATAGGTTATTTATGGTATTTAAAGTCTCATATGATAAGTTAGAATCAATCATATTCTCTAATGAACTTTCCTCACTTACTGGAGTAAATTGAGTTTGGTTCATTCCAAATTGGTCCAACTTCTTTGATATTACAACAACTTGAGATGCAAGAATTGAAATCTCATCTGTATCATAAACACTGGCTACCTTTTTAGGATTTACCCTTGTAGAGGGCCATTGAAATTCATTTGTAGCCATTTCTTAAATTAAAGCATATGCTTCATCAAATGATTTTGGCATTAATGATCCACCAGCGACAACATCAATTATAAACCTAAGGGATTCAACTAACCCATTATAAAAAGTTTGAATGATTAACCTATCAGGCAAAGCATGATGTTGACACTTTCTTAGGAGTTCCTTAAATCTTTCCTAGGCATTGTGTATTGATTCCCCTTCATTCTGACAAAATGAGATAATATTTTTTCTAAGTTTAGTAGTCCTTGAAGGTGGAAAATACTTAGTTATGAATTTCTGAGTTAACTCCTCCCAATTTTTAATAGAGCTAGGTGCTAATGAGTATAACCATATTTTAGCCTTATCCCTTAGTGAGAAAGGAAAAAAGCCTTGGTCTGACAGCATCGTCTAACATACCGTTATAATGAAATATAGCACAAAGTTCGATAAAATTTGATCAGTGTAAATAGCGATCCTCCAAAGGAGTTCCCCCAAACTGATTGTTCTACACCAGTTGGATAATCTATGGATTTATTTCAAACGAGTCAGCTTCTATGACAGGGTTTTCTATACTTGAATGAATTTCATATGTCGTAGGATTTACGTAATCCCTCAATAATGTATGTTGATTTTCCAAGTTATTAAATTGAAAGTTTTCCATTTCCATTTTTAGTTTTTCGAATCCTCTTTGTATTTTTATTTTTTTATTTTCTCAAACTCGAGATCATAAAGCATAAGTCCTGTAGATCCTTTGTTTCACATACGCAAGACAACAAACAATATATTAACAATTAAATAAAGAAAAGATGAAATATACACAACACAACAAAAATTTTTCACGAACACCTTATTTTCCATAAAATCAATTTTTTTTAAACACTTTTTCATATAAATACACTTTTCACACAAAATAGTTTTTACGACAATGCAGTTTTCCAAGTCCAAGCCTAATTACTTCAACTAAAATTCTGTTAAAGTTCTTACCAAAACTTCCCCAGCAACGACGCTAAAAACTTGACAAGGACTTTTTATATACCTAAAAATTCAAGAATTTGACACCACTACTAGAAGATTTAAACCAGTGGCAATGATGCGAAAAACTTGATGCAACTTTTAATATGCAAGAATTTATGAACCCATATTTATATATTTATAATGATTTTGTAAAGTCACAATTTCAAATGCAAGTATACGTATCGCTCAAGTAATACAGGGCTCTAATGGAGTCCCGTTTATCAATCCCACAGGGAAGCGAGGTAAGAGGCCCTCAGTCAAATTGTAATCTACTACTATTAGTCCTTAGTTTGGAAGTAGGATTTAAGAGGTTTTACTAACAGATACTCCTCAATGTAAGTCTTAAGTTTAACACAACTAATAACTACTCCTAAGTGTAAATATTAATTTTAAAGATAACCCTTTTTGGATGAATTAGTTTGGAGAATTTTGAGTTATTGAAAACTACTATTCTTATGTAATGAATTAGATCATGTAAAGGAATGGGGTGCATTAAATATTGTATGTGCCAAATAGGAGCAATGCTATTCTTTACCCTTTGGTCCAGGCATAAAGAACATTGACTAATCCTATACTTGTTTACTGAATCATTGGCTAGGCTGGGAGGATACCAACTCTCAGTTTAGAGCTCCCATGTTCCCCTCGTATGAAGGCTAACATCTCTGCTTCAGTACTTAAAAAATAAGACCGAATTGAGGATTTTAGTCTGTCACCCTAAAATCTCCAATTTTATGCCCATCAAAGTATATTTTCCTATTTATTTGTATTAACTCCCATAAACTTAATCATCCATGGAATCTGAATAGGGTTTTACTTTATTGAGAATTACACAGCCCTCTCGGGTTTTAATGCAATTACAATGAATTTAAACACTACAATAGACCTTTATTGTAATGTAAATAAAGTGCAAGTAAAAATTATCACATTGAAAATTAAATCTGCTTCTAACATGCATAAAAAAATCCTAAACATGAATTCTACTCATTACAAAAGAATAGTAAAATGAAAACAACGACATAATCTTCTCATTTAACCAAAGCAAATCCATTAGGTAAGTGTTTACAAAAATAAAAAGATAATGAAGAACACAATACTTAGCTTTTTCCCTTTGAACTCTTCCACAAAACCTCCCGCTGATCCATGCAAAGCTAGAACATCTCCTTACAAATTCTCTCAAAATGTCCTCTTCAATCTCTCCAAAAGGTAGAAATCAGCATTTCTACTCCTATTTCAAAAAGCATAAAATTTCTCCACACTTTTCCTAACATTCCTCTAAAAAAAACCTATTTTTCTAAACTAAATTCATTCTTTTAAAGTGTAGGGACGAAGTTTGAATAGTTGCCACAAGAATCCTTTCAAAAAGCTTCCAAATATGTTGAATTTGGGACCAAAACCCCCAAAAGTCGATCGATAGTTGTCCCGGGCGCCGTCGGCAAGCTTTTCTCTTATTTTTCGGTCTTCTCAGCTAAATCTCATCGTCGGCACCATTTTGGGCGCTGTCGGCGAGCAGACTACGCAGCTCCACTATTTCGCTCCGTTTGGCTCAGTTTCAGCTCTGTTTCGTCCCATTTCAATTGTGTTGTGTTCCAAACAGATATCCCTACAAAATAAACATGAAAAAAACCTTTATTTAAAGTGTAATCTCATTCAAAAATATGCAAGAAGTGTAATAGAGATTAAGCATCAAAAGACTTATCGAAACGTGACAGGGCAAAATTTCATTCCTTGCTCGTTTTTGCTCTAATTTGCTCCATTTTTGTTTCTTTTTTCTCCAATCACCATAATTCATCACACATGCAACAAAACATAAAAAATACCCTTCTTTAAAGTGCAATATCATCAAAATCAGTGTAAAATAGGTATGAAAATCTCAACATATTTTCCTTTGGTGAGTTAACCACACAAAATTGCTCAATCAGTTGAGCTCAATAGAATGGCTAGCTCAACTTAAATCTCAAATCAAGTCACTTGACCCAAATAAACCCTTTTCTCCAAAATTAACTTAATTAAACAAAATTGGTCAACCAAGGACCCCCACAACCACTAAGATCCTCATTTGGACAAGGATAAATCACCCTAAATCCACCTAAGAGAGATATGGACTAATGGATCCCTAAATTAAGGGATTTTATCCCATTTTGGGCCTTAACCAAGAATTCTCCTCCATCATGAGAAACCATTGAGGTTTAATCATAATTAACCCTCTCCCCGGCTCACCTGACCACCTGACCACCTCCCCTGCTTTGGATAGCCACCCTACTCGCCGGAAAGTGCCAAAGTTGTGAGCCACCACCCCTAAATTAAACCCAATTTTAACCCTAGAGGTTATCTCACCTTAACTTCTCTCTAAAGCTCCTCAGATCTCAACCTTAGAAACTCCTTGCACCCATCAACTGGCCTTGAGCTCCACCAAAAGCCCTTCTATTTAAATCATCTTCTCCATGGTCAAAAGAGAGGTATTCCAAATCCTTAGGAAAACTCTGTCAAAATCTTACTAGAAACTCTCCAAGCATCTATCAGCTTAAACCACCATTTTCCACCTTTGATTCCCACAGTGAGAGCCCAATTTTGAGCTCAAACTTTCAGCTCAGATCAGGACATCTTTCAACAATCCACCAAACTTAAATTATGGAGCAAGAAGAGTTGATTCCCCATCAAAAGCCTCTCTAAAATAGACTCGAGGATAACTCTAGACAACCACATGAAATCCACCTTGGTCGAAATCATACCTAAATAATTCACCAGAACGTGAGACTTCATCTGAAGGTTTGTTGGACCCAATCAAATCTACCACAACCATCTGATTGAGGTCTCCCCTCTCAGACAAAGGTATTGAGCTCTAACCCTAACCCGAGCTCATTTTATTTCTCCATGAGTAATTGCTTGACTTCATACTTGATTAACCGTATAGATGTGTTTGTCTTGAGCAATTGAAGGTTTAGAAACAAAACCCAGGTAATTTGGTTGATTCTAGGCAAAGATATTGGGGTTTTGATTGTGAACGGTTCTCGAGCTAAGTCATTTATGAACAATAACGGAGAGCCATCCGATCGCATGTTTATTTAATCAAAGGAGGAGATTGAGTCAGATGAGTCTTTGGAGAGAGAAGGAGAGCCGCGTGGCAGCTAAGGTGGATGGCGGCGTCGAGTAGCAGAGCGCCGCATGTGAGCTCGGAGCCGTCGTAGGATGAGGTGGCACCACGTGGATAAGTAGAAAAATATGGATTTTCTGAATTTATTTTAATACCTGAACTTCAAAAATCCATATATTCACTTGAAAAATCATAAAAATAAAAGGAAAATACCCACTTGCTCAGTGAATAGAGGAAAATAATGTGGACCAAAACTAAAAATTATTTACCGATAATATGATTTTTAATTAATTAAATACCTTTTGTGGTATTTTAAATCTCCATGACTAAATATGGCTCACCATGGCTTGAAATTTCTAGGGTTTATTCCTCATCACAAAGGGGATGTTATCTGATATTTCCAACGTCAAAAGGCATCTTTATGCTTCTAGCCTTGATTTTTGGCTTATTTTAATTATATAAATAAAAATATCATTTGAAAAATTATGAAAATAAATTTAGTAGGTTTCTTGTGGTCACTGAAGTCTAGGAAAAATATTATGATGTTTGGAATTATTTTGTACTTTTTATATTTAATCAAATGTATGCACCTTGGGTTAATTTATGTAAATTATATAATTATCAAAAATTGACAAAATCAACTCTACCTTGTTCATAAAAATCATATTTACTTGCTAAAAAAATTTAAAAATCATTTGGCTTAGTATAAGCCCTAAAATTATTTTTTAAAGAAACTTTGTATTTTTTCACAAAAGCAATTATAATCAATTAAATAAGCTTAGAAAAATCATGAAAAATAATTTTCTAAATTCCTTGTGATCAGGGGCATTTAATAAAAATAAAATCTGTTTTTTGTAAAAATATGTCATTTTTAATGTGTATTTTGAGTTAAAATAATTAAAATAATCAAAATTTTTCAAAAAAACAAAGATGGTTCAAAATGTGTACAAATTTTCCTTTATCACCTAGAATTCATTAGGATATTTTTCTTAGTTTTTCTAAGTTAAAAATTAATTCAAAAAGCTTAAAAGTGAATTTTCCTTATTTTCTGATTAAAATAATTATAATAAATAATATAAAATTCATAAAAATGAAAAATTTGATCCTATGAGCTTTCTCAACTCCTAAAAGACTAATAAAAATATAAAAATATTTTTGATATTTAAAACATTATTTTCTATTTAATTAAATCATTGAAATTGACCTAAAGTTAAATAATAATAGAGAAAGTTTATTAAAAAAATCATGAAATTATTCCTAAGTTTTTCTCTGACCTAAGGAAACCTCTAATAATTTTCTCATAAATAAAAACTTTATTTTGGATAGTTAAATAAATCAATTTTTAAAACCCTATTTCTTGAATTTAAATAATTATTTTAAAACAAAACTACATTATTCTCCTTTGATATTTCAATTAACTCATGGATATGTCATTCTGAATGCTCAAGTCATTTGAGTTGTGTTTAATGAGTTATGAGGTAGAGTAACCTAAGGGTAAAATAATCTTTTTTGATCTTGGTTCTTAATCAAAATTTAGGATTAACTAAGAGAAAATAAGAAATTTTGATCTTAATGAACATGTTTGGATGATATAATGGGATTAAAAGATAGGAACTCCCTCACCACCTTTGCACAACATCAACAAAATCATAATTTTCCTAATCTTTATGACTTGAAAGTCAATTAAGATCAAATGATTCTTAAGTGATCGGCTTAAGCTAGAGTGACGATAGTTTACTTTTCTTAATCCCAAAGTTGAGGATGATGTGATCATTTAATAAGAATGCATATCATTTTAATCAAAATTTTGATAATTACCATTCAACCTATCATGATTGTTAAGGGCTTAGTAGTGACATAGGCTCAATGTATACACTCAATTGATCGGATTTTGAAAATAACATGATTGGAAATTAACATCTTTAAACACTACACGCCTGAACTTAATTGTGGGCACCACAATCTCAAATGACTTAAACTTGCCTTAGGGGCACCCACTCCCATAAATTTTAAATGAAACATCAATTGATTAATTAGGTATTCTATCCTCAGGATAATTACATTGTCAATTTTCACTGAGCAACGGGGTAGTCACACTTCTATCTCGGATGATTAAAGGAACAATATGATAAGTTCAAAATGAACTCAGAATATTTCAAGAGATCTTCAAAGTGGTCAGGGTCAAGAATCGAGCATTTTGAAATCTATTGTACATTCTGAAGGGCAAATTGGACTTGCCATATTTTTGTTCTAAAATCATTCACTAGGATCTCCTGAGATTCAATAATGTCAAAACTTGCGGTTTAGTAGCTAAACCTTAATCTACTCATGCAATTTAAATTCCCTGCAAAATTAGATACATGCCTTGCAAGTACTAATATTTATGGTGGAGGAATGAGAATAATCGACAAGTATGTTATTAAATTATTGCATTTACCTTCTTGTACTTCTTACCTCAAGTTTGCATGTTAAACAATAATGTTACCCTGCATGAAAAGCAAAACTGCTAAGCTAGCTGTAAATCCAAAACCATCACTAAAAATCAATCAAGATAAAATTTACCGCCATAACATTCAAAATATAAAATAACTCAAAATTTAATCACAAACATCACAAAACAAAAACTGCAACGAAATTAA
Organism: Phalaenopsis aphrodite; assembly: GCA_003013225.1. Lineage (NCBI taxonomy): Eukaryota > Viridiplantae > Streptophyta > Magnoliopsida > Asparagales > Orchidaceae > Phalaenopsis > Phalaenopsis aphrodite. The sequence goes on along the minus strand of NEWO01000085.1, from coordinate 558,325 downwards.
AATGTCTTTATCGGATGATCGGGAATCCCTCGGAGGAGGTAACCTATGGTTGTTAACGAGATTTCCCATAGTCTAAATGAATGTATGGAACTCATCAAGTGGAGTTTAATAAATTCATTTGGACTAAGTGAATTCTAAAGAAAATAGTGGTGTCGGAATTAGGGAACCGTAAAATCCTAACTGGTGTCGCCCTTGTCAACTTTAATATGCCTAAAAAAATTTAAATAACCATGACCCTTAGGGACATCTGATTTGACATCATAACTTGGCACATTAGAGAATCTAAACTTACCATGATGAGGAGCTTAGAGCTAGCATTGTGGGCAAAACAACCATCTTCAATAGCAGAACATGTCTACATCAGCTAAACCAACCACTCCTTAGAACTAAACAACAAGCCACAGAACTTCGAGGTGGTTTGCTTATGCAAAAAAAATCCTTAACCTTTCCTTAGGCCTTTTTATAGCTCTCTTGTATACTTTAAGCCCTAAATCATCTTAGGATTCTGAGGTTGTCATTCATTATAACCTAAATCCTTATATCTTCCAGGCTATTTGTGTGATCATTTCCTACAAATGTAAGTCTTATTTGATAAAATTGATAGGATGAAACATTTAAATATAACTCCTCTAAACAGAAACCAAACTATAGGATATCTTAGGAAGTCACCAAGGTTCTCCTCTGGGTCTATGACATCCCATAGTTTTTCCTCATTTGGATTCCACAATAAATTTTCCAAATTTGAGCTATTCCCCATTCACACCTATTTGTCCAATCTCATTGAAAAGTCTTATCCTTTTGACCTCTTTGAAGATAATATTCCTTGATTTTTATTGAGAGTTTTCTTAGGTGACATTGGTTATTTAAGATGTAATTAACTATAGGGGCTTGCCCTTATAGGAAGCTTTTCTGAATCCAGCTTAATATGAACCTTATTTAGTTCTTCCTATTAAATAGGAGAACTTGTCGGCTTATAAATAAAATGGTTTTTGCGGACCAAACGAATGTCATATATTTCTTAGTTTATTTGATCGAGCCTCAGCCTCAAGTTTTGTGTTTAGCTATCGGGATAGATACATAACTTGAGGTGTAGTGCTCTTTCATTTGAACCATGAAAGATATGGGATCGGTTTGATTTCATATTTTTCTAAACGTATATATATCTGTGTGTGTGTGTGTGCGTACGTTTGTGTGTGTGTGTTTAAATTAAATGCCTTTCCAAAGCGAGGGACAAAATTTCAATTTCGGCGGCCGACAGCTTCCAACCGACAACTCCTTAAATTTTTATGTGCCGAGAGTTTCTGGTGACTCCGTTGGGGACAAGCATCCATCTCTATATTAATAAGAAAATATTATTTTCATACATTGGTAATGTGTTCATGTCCCATATGAACCAGATTACCCCTCTTCCATTGGCATGCTTCACCCGTTTCTTTCTTCTGTAAGTACGGTCAAATCTTTTTGACTTCTAGACTGTCTATTCAATCACCTTTTGACAGGAGGGTTTAAGAGGCCATTAAGGACCTTTTAATCTTAGTGTGGGGTCATAACCCAAATATGTGTGTTGGTGGACTAGTTCCACCTCGACAATGTGCGTTGTAAAGTTGGTCCCACTGCACCTGAACTTCACTTTTTCTCTATTCGAGTTTGATTTGCTATTTAGCAAATTAAATCAGATCGTGTCGTGCTGTGCTTGCTCTTTAATTTTCTTTATATTAATTAAATCTTTCTACTTTCAAGCTATTTTTAATAAAATCTTAAAAGCTTCATAAATTAAATAAAGACTTACCCGATCTACAAATCAACTTCTGTTAATTTGTAGTGCTCGCAATAAGATTACGAGATATTGGCCAAACAATTAACCCCAGAGCTTTCTTTTTTTGAAGTTGTAGCAATGGAGTTCGCAATGCTCACTTTTTCTTGTAACCTGTGGACGAGCTGCAGTGCCTGCAATGCCACTCCCACCATCGAGATTGGAGTAGGATTTGACGAACTCGAGGTTACACTCGGGAAAACCCCATTCATCAAGATGAAAGTTACCGCTCTAGAGGTTTAGGAACCGTCTACTGAATTTAACCTAAACTTCCCTCAGAATTTCCCTTCTTATAAGAAATTTAAGACTACTGCCACCATGGCACCTACAAAGCCTATTGTTCCCGTTTCTGCTAAGGGAAAAGAAGTTATGATTATTGAAGACCCGACTAATGGATTGGTTGTCACACTGTTAGTATTTGAATTCAGATCAAGTTCGAGGACCACACCATTAACCCGAACCCAAAGGATAAACCACAACCGGAAGGTTCGGAGGGATACTAAAGCCAAGATTTTTAAGGAGTACGCGTTGATGATGGTCCTCATCAGGAGTAAAGATTAATGTAGACCTATCCACTTCTGCGAGGGAGTTGGTTTCATCCCTTAATGGATACTAATGGGTGTGAAAGTATCCAAAAGATTGCCGCTACTTTACCGTCACCTCATGGACATGGTGGGGAGAGGAAGACGCCTGCCTCTATCACCCAAGTCAAAACAGTTTTCTATAGACTAGCTGCCTGATACACTAAAAATAGTCTTTTTAGACACATTTTTATACCTATTTTTGAGATATTGAGCTTTAAGGGAAGGTATTTGTGTGTTTTTTTTTCATGTACAAGTAAAAAGGGGAAAAATGCTAAAAGAAATGTAAAAAGATCAAATTTGGAGCAAAAATGTAAAAATTGTGCAAAAGTGTTTTGGAGCCTAAGCACCAGATCTGGCGCTTACTCACTTGTGAAATAGAGAAGGCCACACCTAAACAGCAGAGGCCCTGTGCTCAAATGCCAGAGGCAGTTATTTGGTGGTTTTCTTCATTTTTCCAAATTTTGAAAGGACATTTGAGGCACTATTGGCTAAAGTGGGTGGTTATGACCACTAGAAACAAACTTATGATTAAAGAAGTTCCGAAAGGAGGCATCCTTTGGAGAATACATTAAATTGGGACACATTTTGAAGAGTTATCAAAACACCTCTTTGAGATTTATGAAAGAAGGAAGTTGAGACTTTAAAGTGTGTTTCAAAGTTCTTAAAAGTGTTGGAAAGTGGGAGTTTTGAGAGAGAGTTTTGGAGATATTTTCATGCACCAGAAAATTACTTTATCCTTTTTTTTTAGTTTTATTGTGAGAGTCAAGAGTTTTATAAAAGAGAAGAGATTTAAAGGAACTTCAAGAGTTTGGTGGAGAATTTGAGATAAGTTTATATCTTTGTTATTAAACAACTTTTGGTTTTAATCGAAACTTCTTGTTGGTTTGACAATGATTTCAACTTTTAAACTAAAGTGTGGTTTTATTTTCTCCATAGATTCTGAGTAGTTTTCTTTATCTTTTTCCATAAAATGATAAGTAATTAAAAGTCTTTGATGGAAGTTGTGGAGAGTATTAATCTTTAATGTTGGAAGAAGTTGTGATGATTTAATTCTATGTACTACATTTAGTTCTTGATTTAGCTTATCCGGATGTTAAAATTGGTTGTGAGAACCCATAAGAACCAGACTGGTATTGTCTCAGTCAACAATTGGAAAGAATCACATGAGGTTGTATTAATGAGAATGTAATTCATATGATTTAGTGCAAATAAAGAAGAAAATAAACTTTGAAGGGTGTAGAGTTAGAGGAATTTAATGTGACAGGTTAAAGCCCCCACTTTATTTATTAATTGAGGTTCTGATACGAGATGTTAGCCCCCAGTTGGAGGGAATCACGAGAAATCTAGAGTGAGAGCTGATATATTTCCTGCCTAATCGGTCTTCAGAACTTTTCAAACTTTTAATTAGCTAATGTTCTTTATAGCATCTTTAGTAAGTGTAAAGAATATTATTTCTCCTATTTGGCACAACACAATTTGCATACTTCCACAACAGAAATCCTATAATTATTACTGATTCAAGATAAGGAGAAAGATATTTTTATATCTAGTGCTTTTCTTTTACATAAACTCAAGTAATCTTTAGAAGTTTAACTGTTTTGTCAAAATATCAAAAATTCCAAAAAGAATTGAATTTTACTTAATGAGAAAATATCTATAGGATAAATAATTGCCTTTTTAAAATAGATAGTTTGTGCATATTGCATATTTCCCTGTGGGTCTGATATTCAGGTCTTGATAAAAAAGTCCTACATTACTTGATAACGATACATATACTTGTCATAGTATCCCAATATATATATATATATATATATATATATATATATATATATAAATTAAAAAGTTAAATTCTTATTTTTTGCAAGATCATGTTTTTGGTTTAGTTGGAAAGTAAGAGAATATAAGTGTAAAAGATTATTAAACTCATTGTTATACTATGCACATAAATAGTAACAGGATCAAGTTTTTGGCGCCGCTGCCGGGGAAAGTTTCAAAAAGTGGTTGAAAGCAAAATTTTTATTTTTAGAAAGTCTTATTTAAACTTTTAAAAAGTTATTGTATGAATATCTTGTTATAGTATTTTATTTTGTGTTAGTGTATGTTTTGTTGTATTTTATTTTGTGTTATTGTATGCGTAGTTCAGGTTTTGAGGGACTAGTGCTCTATGATTCTGAACAAGAAAGAACTATTAAAAAATTCAAAAAGGCAAAAAAAAAAAAAAATTTTGAAAAATCCAAAAAATTATAGAAATGGCAAACCAAAATGAGCAAAATGATGAAATTCATCAAGTATTTAGACCTTTATGAGATTATGCCAACCCTACGGTAGATGAACTTCATTGTAGTATTCAAAAAGCTAATGTAGTGGCTAATTCATTTGAACTTAAACCTAATATTAACCAAATGATATCAAATAATAAGTTTGGGGGAATCACCAACTGAAGCTCCAAATTTACATCTTGCCAATTTTTTAGAATTACGCGCTATATTTAAATATGATTGTGTATCAGATGATGCCATAAGACTTAGGTTATTTTCTTTCTCACTAAGGGATAAATCTAAGACGTAGTTGAATTTGTTAGCACATGGATCTATCAAAACTTGTGATGATTTAGCACAAAAATTCCTTGCTAAATATTTTCCACCATAAAAAACTATAAAACTTAGAAATGGTATTACATCTTTTAATCAGTTTGATGGGGAATCTATTTATGAAGCACGAGAATGACTTAAAGAACTCTTAAGAAAGTTAAAGAACTCTTAAGAAAGTGTCCACACCATGTTATACCTTATTGGTTAATGATTCAAACTTTTTATAATAGATTAGCTAGATCTCTTACATCTATTATCGATGCCGCTGCTGATGGTTCGTTCATGCCAAAACCATTTCATGAAGCTTATGCTTTAATTGAAGAAATGGCTACATATAATTTTTAATTGACTCTTGAGAGGCTAAATCCTAAGAAAGTAGCAAATATTCATGAATCTGATGCATTTACTATGTTAGCAAATCAAGTTGCTGCAATTTTAAAGAACTTAGACCAATTTGGAATGAATTTTTCTCAACCAATCTCCATGGTTGAAGAGAATTCGTTAAGCTAAATGTTAGATTCTTAAGCATCATTAGAGACTTTGAATTTCATAAATAACATGTAGAATAACTGATACACCAAAAATATATAGTATTTTTAGACACATTTTTACACCTATTTTTGAGATATTACGCTTTAATGGAAGGTATTTTTGTGATTTTCTTGCAGATACAAGTAAAAATGGAAAAAAACCTTAAAAGAGTGAAAAAAAGATCAAATTTGGAGCAAAAAGGTAAAAAATTGTGCAAAAGAGTTCTTGCGTCAAAGCGCCAGATCCGGCGCTTACGCGCTGGTTAAACTGAGAAGGTCGTGCTTAAGCACCGAGACCATGCACTTAAGCGCCAGTGGCAATTACTAAATGAGTAAAATTGATTTTCATAAATTTTGAAGAGGTCTTTCAGGCTCCCATTGGCTTAATAGGTTGTTGTCACCACCATGTACAAAAATTATCATGGAAGGATGCGTCTCTTGGGTAAATACATCGAATCAAGACACATTTTTAAGAGATCCCAAGGCACCTCTTGGAAAACTATAAAAGAAAGAAGAGATGACTTAGAAAAGAGTCCTGAAAAATATTAACAAGTTTTGAAAGTTCTTCTCTGGTGAGTTAGTTCGAAGAGATTTTCAGGGACCACTTTTTATTTAATTTATCCTTTTTACTATTTTGTTTTGAGTGATTGTAAAAGAGAAGAGACTTGAAGGAGCTTCAAGATTTTTGTGGAGGACTTGAGATAAGTTTTTATCTTTTTATTTTAGACTACTTTTGTTTTTAAACGAGACTTATTATTGGGTTGACAATGATTTCTTCTTTTAATTTAAAGTGTGGTTTTGTTTTCTCCCAGGATTCTAAGTATTTTTCTATATATTTCTTCTTAAAATGATAAGTAATTAAGTTTTGGATGGAAGTTGTGGAGAGTCTTGATCTTTAATGTTGGAAGAAGTTGTGATGATTTAAATCCATGCGCTTCATTTACTTTTTGATTTGGCCAATCCAGATGTTAAAATTTGTTGTGAGAACATGTAAGAACCGGGCTGGTATTGTCTCAGTCAACAATTGGAAAAAATCACATGAGGTTGTATGAATGAGAATGTAGTTCATACGATTGAGTGCAAATAAATAAGGAAATATTCATTGATGAGTATAGAGTTGTAGGACTTTAAAATGACAGGTTGAAGCCCCCATTTTGGTTTATTGTTTTAAGTTCTGATACGAGAATGTTAGCCCCCAGGTGGAGGGCATCGAGGGAACTCTAGAGTGAGAGCTAGTATCTTTCCAACCTAGTCGGTCTTTAAAAGTATTCAAACTTTAAATTAGCCAATATTCTTTATAGCATCTCTAGTAAGGGTAAAAAATATTATTGCTCCTATTTGACACAACACAATTTGCATACTTCCACAAAAAAATTCCTATACTTGTTACTGATTCATGATAAGAAGAAAGATATTTTTGTATTAAGTACTTTTCTTCTAAAAAAACTTTAGTCATCTTTTTACTGTTTCATTAAAAATATCAAAAATACCAAAAATATTTAAATTTTAATTTCCTGAAAAATTTGATTTTAGTTTAATTAATTATCTTTTTAAAAATAGAAAAACTTTCTAGAAAGTGCATATTGTATAATATTCTCTGTGGGTTTTATATTCAGGTCTTAATTAAAATGTCCTATATTACTTAATAACGAACGTATACTTGCGTAATATCCCAATATAAATATATATAAACTAAAAAGTTAAATTATTATTTTTCTTCAGGATCAAGTTTTTGGTTTTGTTTTAAAATAAGAAAATATAAGTGAAAAATACCATCAGAACTATTATTATACTGTGCATAAGCATTAAGTCGGAATTAAGTTTTTAGCGCTGTTGTTGAGGAAGAAAACTAATTAAATTTCTATTTTTAGAGAGTTTTATATAAACTTTAAATATTGTATCTTATTTTATATGTTTTATTTTACTTTATGTTAGTGTATGTGTAGTTCAGGTTCTGAAGGACTAGTGCCATACAATTCTGAATTAGAAAGAACAATAGAAAAATCAAAAAAACAAAAAAAAATTAAAAATATTGAAAAATCAAAAAAAATAACAGAAATGACAAACCAAAATAATCAAAATGCTGAAATTCATCAAGAGTTTAGACCTTTAAGAGAATATACCAACCCTACAATCGATGAACTTCAATGTAGTATTCAAAAACCTATTGTAGTGGATAATTCATTTGAGTTTAAACCTGTTATTATCCAAATGGTATCAAATAATCAGTTTGAGGAATCACCACCTGAAGATCCAAATTTACATCTTACCAATTTTCTACAATTATGTGCTACATTTAAATACGATGGTATTCCAAATGATGTCATAATACTTCGGTTATTTCCTTTCTCATAGAAGGATAAAGCTAAGATGTGGTTGAATTTGTTAGCAACTAGATCTATCAGAACTTGGGGTGATTTAACACAAAAATTCCTTGCTAAATATTTTCCACCATAAAAAACTGTGAAGCTTAGAAATGATATTAATCATTTAATCAGTTTGAAGGAGAATCTATTTATGAAACATGGGAAAGATTTAAAGAAATCCACACCATGCTATACAAGATTGGTTAAAAATTCAAACCTTTTATAATTGATTAATTGGTTCTCTTAGATCTATCATCAATGCCGCTGCTGGTGGTTCAATGATGTCAAACCCATTTCATGATGCTTATGTTTTAATTAAAGAGATGGCTACCAATAAATTTAATGGCCTTCTTAGAGGGTGAATCCAAAGAAAGTAGCCAATATTCATGAAACTGATGCATTTATTATGTTAGCAAATCAAGTTGCTGCAATTTCATGGAAGTTAGACCAATTTGGAAAGAATTTTTCTCAACCAATTTGCATGATTGAAGAGAATTCATTAGACCAAATGGTAGATTCTCAAACATCATTAGAGACTTTGAATGCCATAAATAATAAGCAGAATAACCCATATTTTAATTATTATAACCTAGGTTGGAAGAACCATCCCAACTTTAACTAGAATAACAATTCGAGTGGTAATAATCAGCAATGGGGGAACAACATGGTAAACCCATTAGAAAACTGGAACAGCCAATGGAATACTAATTATAGATCTACTTATCCTCCAAGAATCAATAGTAATACACAATTTAAGGATAAGAAGTTATATATAGAAGAAGTGTGTTACAAATGGGTAATCAGTTACAAAGTCAAGGAGCTACAATTAGAAATATTGAGAATCAACTTAGGCAAATCACAAGTTCATTAGGTAATAGATCCCAAAGAACACTTCTTAGTAATACTGAATTAAATCTAAAAGACTAGAATAAAGAGCAAGTTAAAGACGTACAACTTAGAAGAGGAAGAGAGTTGGAAGGTATGGTTCAAAATGAGATTGAAGTTGAGAGAGAAGAAATTGAAGAATCAAAAGAGGATGCTCAAAAAGATTCTGAAAGACCTATTTTTCTACCAAAAATTGATTTAGAAAATCCACCACCTTTATTTCCTCAGAGACTTTGACAACAGAAGTTGGATAAGCAATTTTCAAAAGTTTTGAAAATATTTAAGAAGCTTACAATTAATATTCCATTTGTTGAAGCCTTAGAAAAAATGCCAAATTATGTAAAGTTTATGAAGGATGCTCTCAACAGAAAAAGGAAGTTTGAAGATAACGAGACTATTGCACTTAGTGAGGAGTGCAGTGCTAGAAACTTCTTGAAAAGCTTAAAAATCTTGGTAGTCTGACAATTCCATGTGCAATAAGAGACATATTTTATGGGAAACTTTATGTGATTTAGGTGCAAGCATTAAACTTATGTCATTATCAATATTTAAAAGATTGGGATTAGGAGAAATAACCCCTACTACTGTAACTCTACAGTTAGCAGATCATTCAATTACTTATCCTAAAGGAGTTATAGTGTCTTAGTGAAAGTGGATCAATCAATTTATCATTCCAGTTGATTTCATTGTACTGGATATGGAAAAAGATAAAGAGATACCTATTATTTTGGGGAGACCTTTCCTAGCCACATGAAGAGCAGTGAAAGATGTCCAAAAAGGGGAACTAACAATGCGCGTCAATGATCAAACTGTTACTTTTAACATTTAAAAATCGATGAAATGCACTGCAAAAGGTAAAGATGATGAATGCTATAGAATGGATGTTATAAGATATTTGAGTGAATGCCATTTCAAGTCTACTTATGAAGAAAAATATGAAGAAAAAGATTTGGAACACGAGCAAGAAGAGGAATTAGATCAATGTGTAAACCTTTTTAAGGAAGATTCAAGTTATGTTCGAGAAAGTTTTGAAATTTTAGACACGATAGACGAAGATAAATCATTTTATCCATCTATTGAAAAACCTCCACAACTGAAGTGGAAATTACTTCCTAAACATTTAAAATGTCATTTTAGCATGTTATAATTTTCTCAAAGTTAACAAAGGAAGAAGAAGAAAAGTTGATGAAAATTCTGAAAAAATTTAAGAAAGCCTTCGGATGGATAATTGCTGATATTAAAGGAATCAATCCTTAAATTTGTATGCATATAATTAATCTAGAAGAAAAATACAAACCCATGGCTAATCCACAAAGGCGATTAAATCCTGTTATGAAATAGGTTGCTAAAAAAAAGTTTTAAAGTGGTTAGATGCTGAAATTATCTACCCTATTTCAGATAGTGCTTGGGTTAGTTCAATTCACTGTTTTCCTAAGAAAGGTGGAGTAACTATAACTGTGTATGAGCATAATAAGTTAATACCTACCTGAAAAGTTACAAGGTGGTGAATATGCATTGATTATAGAAAATTAAATTTTACCACTAGGAAAGATCATTTTCCACTACCCTTTCTAGATCAAATGCTGGATAAACTAGCTGGGCACAAATACTTTTGTTTTCTGGATGGATATACTGGTTATCACCAAATTCATATATCTCCTGAGGATTAAGAGAAAACAACATTTACCAGTTCTTATGGTACTTTTTCTTTTAAAAGAATGCCCTTTGGTTTATGTAATGCCCTCCGACATTTCAATGATGTATGATGGAAATTTTTTGTGATTTAATTGAAAAAGGGATTGAAGTCTTTATGAATGACTTTTTAGTGTTTGGAACTTCATTTGACTCATGTTTAGAACATTTATATTAAGTTCTTAAGTGCTGTGAAGAAACAAATTTAGTCCTTAACTAAGAAAAATGCCAATTTATGGTAGTAGTAGGAGTGGTATTAGGTCATCAAATATCAGAAAATGGAATGGAAGTAGATCCCGCTAAAATTCAAGGGACCACTAATTTACCTTATCCAACAAATGTAGGGGAAATTAGGAGTTTCTTAGGACATGCTGGATTCTACAGGTAATATATTAAAGACTTTTCTAAGATTGCTAAGACTTTATGCCATTGACTGGAGAAAGATGTAATTTTTAATTTTGATGAGGAATGCTTAAGAGCTTTTAAATTTTTAAAAGAAAAATTAATCATTGTACCAATTATCGTTTCACCTAATTGGGAAAAATCTTTTATACTTATGTGTCATGCAAGTGATTATGCTATTGGAGCTGTTTTAGGACAAAATTATGATAAAATTTTCAAAGTTATTTACTATGCTAGTAAAACTCTTAATGAAACTCAAGTTAATTACATAACAGCTGAAAAAGAGTTATTAGCAATAGTATATGCCTTTGATAAATTTAGATCATATTTGATTGGAACTCATTGTATAGTGCATACAGATCATTCTGTTATTAAGTACTTAATGTAAAAGAAGAATATTAAACCGAGACTTATAAGATGGATTCTTCTTTTACAAGAATTTGATTTTGAAATAGTAGGTCGGAAGGGAACAGAAAATCAAATTGCTGATCATTTGTCCAGGCTTGAATTAGAAAAATCACTCTTTTTTAAAAAAGAAATTAATGAACATTTTTCAGATGAAAATTTGTTCACTATAAATGAGTGGCATTTTTTCTGGTATGTCGACATTGTGAACTATATTGTTAGTGATCTTAAACCCTATGGAATGACATACCAACAAATGAGGAAATTTATTTCTGAAGCTAAGAATTATTTTTGGGATGCAATATTTATATAAAAAATGGAAGCATCTAATCATTCAAAGATGTGTACCATTAAAAGAAACTAATGAAATTATCCAAAAATGTCATAATTCTGACTTTGGGGGCATTTTGGTGTTGAAAAAACAACATACAAAATTCTACAATCCGGATTTTATTAGCTTAAAATTTTTAGAGATGTTAATGCTTATATCAAAACTTGTGATAAATATCAAAACTAGACAATATTTCTAGAAGAAATGAGATGCCTCTGAATTATATGCTAGAAGTTGAAATGTTTGATGTTTGGGGATTAGATTTCATGAGACCATTTATACCATCTTTCAGAAATTTATATATTCTGTTAGTAGTGGAATATGTATCCAAATGGGTAGAAGCTGTTACTTTACCTTGATGTGATGCTCATAGTGTTGCAAAATTTTTGAAAATGAACTTATTTTGTAGATTTAAGATGCCAAGTGTTATCATTACTGATGGGGGAAGTCATTTCTGAAATACCAGTATGGAGAAGTTAATAAAGAAATATCATATAAATCATAGGATTTCTACTGGTTATCATCCTTAGACAAGTGGTTTGGCTGAATTATCCAATCAAGAAATTAAAAGAATTATATTAAAAAGCTGTGAATCCAACCAAAATGGATTGGTCAGTCAAACTTGACTATGCTTTGTGGGCTTATAGAACTGCATATAGAACTCTTATAGGAATGTCCCCATATAGGCTAATATTTGGGAAATCTTTTCACTTACCAGTTGAACTTTAGCATAAAGCATATTGGGCTATTAAAGAGTCCAATCATAATTTAAAAGATCCTGATGAGAAAAGATTGTTACAATTAAATGAGCTTGAAGAGATAAGGAATGAATCTTCTGAGTGTGCTAAGATTTATAAAGAAAAGATGAAAATATGGCATGATCAAAAGATTCTTACTAGAAATTTTCTGTCAGGGGAACAAGTTTTGCTACATAATGCAAGGTTAAGATTATTTCCAGGCAAACTTGGATGGGCCCATTTGTTGTGATAAAATTTTATCCTTATGAAGCTGTGAATATTAAAGATCCTAATTCTGAGAAAAATTTTAATGTGAATGGACATAGACTAAAACCTAATTATATAGGGGATTAACATAAATATAATGATGGAATGATGTTGGGTCAACCAAAATGAGTACTGGTTACAACAGGATGACGACGTAAAACCAAGCGCTTTATGGGAGGCAACCCATAGTTATCAGTGTGTTATTTCTTTGATTGTTGTTTTGAGTCTGATTAAGAAATTTGGGGTAGTATTTTTGAGTTTATTTGGTGCTATTAATGAATTTTAGACTTTATATAGTGACTTAGACATGTTAGAATGAGAATTTGGACATTAAGTTGACTTGTCCAAAAATGTGCACTGGCGCTTAAGCGTGGCAATTTAATCACATGTGAAAATTTTGATTTCTTGAAGGTGTAACTACAATTTAGTTAGAATAAACAAGTCTTGGCAATTTCTAGTCTTGAATAGAAGTTATGAGGGGGAATTAGTCCTATAAATAGAAGGGTTTGTGAAGGAATTTCACCCCAGATTATTTTTAGCCCTAAAAGTCTAAGAAAGAGAGAGATTTAGAGAAAATGTCTTCATATGAGATGGATTTGAAGAAGAAGGAAGAAGCCATGAAGAAGAAGTTCATTAGTCAAAGTGCACAAGAGATGTATATTGGTTTCTTAGCTGTTAATATTAAAGGGATATCGAAGAAGATCAACAAGAAGGAAAATACTATATCCGCAATAGAGACTAAGGTGCTTGAATTGCATGCTCATATAGAGCATATTGGGTGGAAACTGAAGATGTAATTCAGCCATACCAGTTATATAAAGGAAGTAGATAAGGCGATGTTCCTTAAGCAAAAGTGGATCAAAGTTGATAATATTAGAGCTCATCACCATCGTCCGTTCTATCAACTCTATATTCTTGGTGAGACTACTGAGAGACAAGAATTCATTCCTTCTAATGAAGAGTGGCATTAAGTTAAGTGTTAGGAATTGTGTGTTTGGAGTCATGTCTTTAAGTCTGTTAGTGTTTATGTCTTGTGTTTAGTGTTTGTATCACTTATGAGTGTAATTGTTAATGTGTGTTAAGTGTTTTGTGCTGAAGAAAATTTTCTCATCCAAGACTATTTGGAGAGAGAACTAAGTGTTAAATGTTTTTCTACTTATTTGTGAATTAATATAAGTTTGCTTTTTGTGAAAATTTGTGTTATTTTTAGCCTCGAATTGAATTAATTATTATGGAGAATTTTGAGAAGGGAGTTATAGGAAGTAAAAATAGTCATATAAGTGCTATGAGACCATTAATGGGTGGTTTACTTAGGCTAATACTGCATTTTACTTAGAATTAAAAATTTCAAAAATTGTACACTGGTGCCTAAGCGCCACATCTCATGCTTAAGCGCGAGCCAACCCGAGTAGCAGGCGCCTAAGCGCCACTTACACGTGCTTAAGCCAGGTTCATGAAAACTGGTTCACAAACTGTTAAAAGTGAATTTTAAGTCTGAAAATACCATTTTGAACGCCTCCTATCATCTTCTTCAACTGAAGTTCACGATTTGGAGGACTCGAGCAAATGAAATTTGGAGATTTCTTGGTGGAATCGAGTGAGATTTGCTAGATCCAAGTTCCTTGAGGTAAGACCTTTACATCTATGCAAAAATTTTTGATTTTCACCATATATTTTAAGCACATTTGGAAGATTTCAAAAATTTACTGTTCATGGTGAAAGTGAATAAAAATCTATGGAAATTGCTTGGAAAGTTTTGTTTGTGCTTTTGGAAGTTTAGTTTAGTGATTTAAACTTGATTTTTAAAGTTATTATTGGAATTTATCAAATTTGTAGAATGACACCAAGAATGAAAAGGAGCAGAGGAAAGAGCCCATTTGGTTCGAGCAAATTTGTCAGTTCAGAAGCTCTGGATTGATATAGTGACGCTCTACAGTCACAAAAATTGATTCAAGAGCGATGTTTTAAGACTCAAGGTGGAGAAGTGGAAGTCCTGATAATTCACCAATAGTGGGAACAGTTCTGTTGTTTCTCTATTGTCAATGTAATTTTAGTTGTAAGGGAGTTTTATGCAAATCTCCCAGAGGTTGAGGACGATCGAGTTATGGTTTGTGTGAAGTTGGTACCTTTTACTCGAGAGGCAATTGACCGACCATTTTCTTTTTATAAATCGACAATTGCAAGAATTTGATGACCCTACTAGAAGATTTAAATTCCAGCAACGGTGTCAAAATCTTGATTGCGACTTTATATATATGTGTTTGATTTCATAAAGATGTATAGATATAATATTCAATAATGTCAAAGTCAAATTTGTCAACGCAAGTATACGTATCGCTCATGTAATTAAGGCTCTAATGGAGTCCTAGTTATTGATTCCACAGAAAGAAATATAATACTATGCACTAAGGCTTAATAAAAAGTAATACTTCAAGTACAACGACGATGTTCAATTTGCTTATCTGTCACTAATAGGCAATTGAAATAAGTAGATAATTTGGATAACTAATAAATAACTAATGATAGAAATTAGGGTTTAATTTCTGATATTCAATATATAAGAAAGCATCCTTCTCCTTGTCAAGAAATTATAGTGAATAGATAAAATGAATTAGTTCAATTTATGTTGTGCCAAAGAGGAGCATACCTATTCTTTACCATTTGGTCCAGGCATAAAGAACATTGATTAATCCTATGCTTGGTTACTGATTCTGCGGCAAGGCTGGGAGAATATCGGCTCTCACTTGGTAGCTCCCACATTCCCCTCACCTGAGGGCAAAAAACTACACATCAGCACCCAAACGATAAGATCGAATTGAGGATTTTAGTCTGTCACTCTAAAATCTCAAATTTTACGCCCGATAGTAATATTTCCCTATTTATTTGTACCCAACTTCCAAGGGCTTTGACCTCCCTAAATCTTGGATGTAATCTTCATTTTAGTTGTAGAACACAATATATTTTAACAAATCAATTGGCCAGATTGAAAGTAAATTAAGATTGAAGTGAAAAGATCATCACAATTTCTTAAACATTTTTATGGCTTTACCAATTCAAATCACCATTTTACAAATCTCGAGACAAGAAGAATGACAGAGAAAACTACTAAGAACTCATAAGGAAAGCACAACAAAACTCAAAATTCATATATAAAATCAAAGTCATACAAACTATATCAAGTAAATAACTTATCTCTAAATTTCTCCCCAAGAACACTCCTTGAAGTTCCTCTGAATCTCTTCCTTTCTTTACAGCACACGAAATTCCTCATCAAAGTATAAAGGAGGAAGAAATCTCTCACTTTCCCTCCACTCTTACAATTTCTTGAAGAATTCCTCACAGTTACACGCTCTAGCAATCTCTCTGCACACTAATGGATCATATTTAACCTCTAGGACTCTTCTATTTTCAGCCAAAATCTTCTCTTTAAAGATGTGGATGAGTTTTCCCAAGAGTTGGTTATGCACCCCTCCAAAATCCGGCCTTATCCATTGTACAAGTAGACATAATCATCGATCCCTCCGTCGGCGGCCTCAATGGCGCCGTCGGCGGCCTTCTGGAGATATTTTTTTGTAGCCTCGAGAAAATCTCGCCGTCAGCGGCGTCGATGGTGTCGTCGGTGCCCTAGTGCAATTCTCCACATTTTGGTCTTTTTTGCCCCAAATTTGCTCCTTTTTGCATCTTTTTGCTCCATTGACCTTAATTCATCATTCCTGCAACAAAATATCAAAAATACCTTTCTTTAAAGTGCAATATCATTAAAAACAATATAAAAGAGGTACGAAAATCTTAACATATTTTAATTTGGTCAAAATCCCTCAAACTTAACTATTACTTGTGCTCAAGTAATTTTATTATATAAAAGTTATGATCTACTGCAAGAATATTTTAATTCAGAAATATTATAAGTTTGATTTAGATAAATATCATAGTGAGATTTTGGGAAAAAATTCAAGTAATTGAATTAACCCTATAACCTTCAAATTATCTAGTCATCGAGTTTTAAGAGTTCTAGTTTTCTATTTATTTCAAGAATGACTATAGATTGCAATATTAAGTCACTTAGAATATCCAAAAGGTAAGAATTTCATGAGAACTCTATTAGTAAAAAGATCTATTCCATAAATATAAGTTTAGGAATGTATTTAAGTTTTCCCTTTAGGTAGGTTCAGTGAAGCCAATTTTTGATTAGGCATATCCTCAAGCTTCTCCTCACATTCATTTTTCTTTCTTTTTTTTTCTTTTTCATTTTGATTGTTTTCAATCCTTTCTTTTTCCTTTTTATTTTTCAAGTGACGATTACTATCTGTGGATAGTCTTTAATGATTTTGAACTTCATTTTTATTTCCCTAAATTTGAAACTCAAAGCATTTCTTACCTTATAAATATTTCATAGTTTTCTCATCATTGAATCCTAATCTTTTCTTCTCAAATGAATTTCCAGATTCTTAATACTTCAAAATATAGTTTCCTTTACTTTCAATAGTTAACTATAATCTTATTCTCGTATACTAAATATCTTAAGTTACAAAATTAATTTTCATTACAAAAATATTTCTTTAAATCTACCATAATATTTAAATAATTACAAAAATATACTTACCTGAATTAAATTCACTACATAAAATCATATAAATAATTTTTTAAAATATTGATATAGAGAACATCTAATAGTTAATTTTTTTCTTCCCTCCCCCAAACTTAAATATTTATATATGAAATAAAGGTGGAAAGAAAATACTAAAAATATAAATCATACCTCAGTTTTGTAGGCATCTTTATCATTTTGAAATTTTTGCAGGCCTTCTAAAATTTTTACTTCACCTGATCAGTAATATTAGGAGCTTTCTACACATATAAATCATTAGAGGAATTTCTGGGAAATGAAATTTTGAAATAAGTATAAAAACTAAAACAAAAACATACAACATTTCCTAACACAATTACAATGCTAAACAAAAGACAAAAATACTAAAATGAAAATAAATATCACATCGCATTACAATCCATAAAGTACTGAGCAACATCTACAACTTACACATGCACATTTTTACTACCACATTAAACATTTACAACAATAAAATTATCTAAGATTACATAAAATAAAAATACAAATATAAGTAATTCAATTTCATTCTAAATATCAAAATCCCAAGCTATTTCATCATGGCCTTGATCAGCAGGTGGATTGGGTTGATACTGAGTATATCGGGGACATTCAAGAAATGTAACATCAGGCTCTCCTCTATAGTGTCGGGCCTGAGCGTCATAATAAGCTATCTCAAAATCGGAATGCCTCTGCAGGTACTCACTATCATAATCATGTCAGCGTTCTAAACCTCAAACCCTTTTGTTTATTAAATCTATGGTATTCCTCTGCAAGGTCAACTCATTCATCAAATCTGTTAAGGTAGGGGAGCTAGAAGGAGCAGGAGGGTCATAACTTGTAGAGGGGACATCTCTACTGGTAGAAGGTTCCTGACTCCTACTTCCAGTTCTCCATTTCTCATGGGATACATAAGTTTTCAAATTAGATTTACTAATGGGTTCCATAAGGTGAACCCATTCTTCCTTTCCAGCTTCCACTCCAGAAAGTTGGCAAAGTGTATAAATAAGTCCAGGATGTCCTAGACCTCCACTAGTCTCACTTCTTGCCGTAGTCAATATATTCTTGAAAATAATTCTCCCCACATTTATAATTTCATTATTCTGAATATAGAAATTTAGAATAGCTCTATCTCTAGTTACCTCATTATGGTGATGAATCGGCAACAGAGTAGAGGAAATGAAATAGTGCCACGCCTTAAAGGTGGCATTCAACATGGAAGCAGAAAAGTTTATCCTTTCTCATTGTTTTATCTTCCACATTCCTTACCCATTAGTGAGAAAGTTAATCACATCATGGAGGGTGCCTTCCATTGTACTAAACAATTCATAGTGGCAGTTGTAAGAATCTGGGACTTCATAGAAAGTGTTAACGCGGGCGGCGGTAAATTCCACAGGAAATCTACGCACTTGTACGATTTCATCTTCAAAATAAAACACTTTGGTGCAGAACTCCTTCACCACATCTGTAACGGCTTTACTGGGGTGTAACAAAAGTTTTCTCACCTTCGTTCGGCAATAACTTGTTCAATTTCTCCTCCCGGACTCTTGAGAACTCGATCTTGTTTACACTTTTTTTGCTTTAAGTATTGAAGTAAATCGAGTTTGAGCCATCACATTAATGAAGCATGAATCGTCAAACTCAACTCTTTTCTTTTGAATCTGGAGCCATTTTTAATCTAATAAAATCAAAGAAAAATTCCAAAAATTACTTCTAAGATGTAAATCATGGCTTCCAATGATAATTCAAAGAGTTCAACATTAAGATCCATGAATTTCTTCCAAGATTTTCTTCACATTTTCAAATTTTTGGGTTACGTCAATGTGGAAGAAATACATGGTGATGATCAAATATTTTTAACTTGGAGTGAGGCTCTTACCTCAAGAAGATCAAATCTTGTGTCAAAAAGCCTTGAAATCATCTCCCAATCCAAGAATTACCAAGCCCTAATTTAAAAAATGGTGTTTTTAGGAGGAAGGGGATGATGAATAGTGGTGTTGACCGGTCAAAATCATGATTAAAGAGGTATTTTCATGATCTCACCGACGGCGGGGTCGATGGCGCCGTCGGTATGATCTATTATGTTTTTGAACCTAAGTCTCGGGAAATTCCCGCCGTCGACGGCATCGAGGGCGCCGTCGGGGGGCTCTATTGATTTTGTCCAAATTCCGTATTTTTTCAATTTTGATGAATTTTTAGCCTAAATGATATTCGTTTAATCTTTATAAACATAATTTTAAATAGTTAAATGATGTACTTAACACATACAAACTTTCACAAAACATAACATCACATTTATATATAAATTCCAAGGGGTACAATAAACGTTACATAACACACCTAAATTTGTTATTTTCTCAACCTCAATACATTAATTCAGCGTCACAATCCAAACCACAACACTCAATACGCTGAAAACAAAACATCCAATGCCTAGTCTCAACTATACAGAGATCTATAAGCATAATTCTAAAGCAAAGCAAATATAAAGTTCAAATCTAAATACACATAAACATAAAGGTAGCGTAGTAAATCTACTACTCGTCAGATTCTGTGCTCGTATCTCCTCTGACATCACCCATTGATTGCACATGAAAGAAGAGGTTGTAGAAGGGTCGGAAAGGAAATTCTTCAGTTGAATCCTCCTCAATTAATTTCATCCTCCTCATCAGTCGTATTAGGCTATCTTCTAAATGTCCAGAGTGATCGAAATGTTCTTTCATCCTCCAGTCTAAATGATCCAAAAAATCAGAGATAGTGTTAATTGTATTCATCACTTTTTGTCCTCCTTTTCCATTTTCTTGATTCGGCGCAGGATCACCAAAGACTTATCCGGAACTAAGGGTTGAACTGGCAGTGAATTCTGAGATGATTGATCAACTATCATGGCCATGTCATTTTCATCTTTAATTGATGGGAATCTTTTAGTTGGATCCAAAGGTTTCCAAGGTAACAGTACCTTTTCCCAGTTTTTATAGGAAACTTGAGACTAGCTGCAAAGTGAGAAAATTGTGGAAGGGTGTCCAAGCCCATAAGTTGATCCGTGAATGATCACACCTAGGACTGACTTCACAATTATAGATCCAATATCAATCGGCAGTCCCCTTCGGATGTAGTAATTTAGAATGACATTTTCTTTAGAAACTTTATCAACCTTCATTGTCGATAACAGTTTCGTAGAAATGAAAAAGTTCCAGTGTTTAGAGACGGGATTCAAAAGTAATGAAGAAAAACTAACATACTCGTACTCTCGCATTTCCCAATCGTCAGTTTCGTCCGTCAAATACTGGTAAGTTTCATTCATCTCGTTTCTCGTTGGGACGAAATTGGAATAGTGGCAGACAGGAACATTCTCTATCTTATATAACTCATTGGTCCGTGTAAGAGTGAAAGTAATCCATCTTCCTTACACATAAACAGCTCCTTGGTTGATTCCATGTAAATTTGCATAAAATTCTTTTACCACAAGAACTACCACGACGGCAGTAGTGTAGCACAACACTTCCCATATTCGCTGCACTATTGTTTCTTCAATATCCGTTGTGGGATTTGTTCAATCTGTGATTGATGAATCCTCGTTCTTTGAGTAATCTTTTCTTCGTCAGCAACTTGTTGAAGATTCGCTGCGCTTCCGCACTAATGAACTTTTGCCGAATGAAAACTCACATTCTGGGATTATCAGGGGAATTGGACGCCATATGAATGAAGTTGACAGAGTTTTTATTTATTCTTGGGGAGAAAATATGAACTAGAGTTCAAATGTTTAAGTTTAAAAAGACTATACCCGCCCAAAAACCGTCAAAACCATTTATCGGACACAAGGAACCGCCTCTCACCGGTCTCGCCGTCGGCAACGTTGATGGCACCGTCAACGCTCCTCTGTATTAATTTTGTCTAGACTCTCGAGAAAAACCCGCTATCGGTGCCCTCGAGGGCGCCGTCGATGCCCAAGGCAAAATTTTCACAGTTTCGCTCTGGTCCGAATGCGTTTCAATTTTTCTTTATGGATCCAAATTTTAAGATATTTTAAAGGTAAATAAGAGTAGTAGAGCTTAATAATACTATAAAATAGCAATAAATTTAAATAACAACTACTGTAATTGCCAAAAAAAGTAAAGATAAATATGGGTTGCCTCCCATAAAGCGCTTGGTTTAACGTCGTCAGCCGACCTATTCAAGTGTTATTCAAGTTGACTGATCATTAAAACCTTTTTAAAATTTGGTCTGTTACCCTCATAATATGGTTTTAATCTATGTCTATTTACTTTAAATCTATTTCCCGTTTTCTGATCTTTAATTTCAATAGTTCCGTAAGAAATTTATGGCATTATCATAAGATTCATATCCGCTTTTCCTTATAAATTCTATCATTATCATAAGATTCATTTCTTAATTTTTCCAATTCATTTAATTGTAACAATCTCTTCTTACCTGCATCTCTCAAATTATAATGGAATTCTTTAATCGCTCAATATGCTTTATGCTCCAATTCTACTAGTAAGTGACAAGTCTTTCCAAAAATTAGTTTTTAAGGAGTCATTCCAATATGAGTTTTATAAGCAATCCTGTAAGCCCATAATGCATTATCCAATCTAGTGGACCAATCTATTCTACTAGGGTTTACAGTCTTTTCAAGTATTTGTTTAATCTCTCTATTAGAAACTTTAGCTAATCTACTGGTTTGAGGGTGATAAGCAGTAGAGATTCTATGAATAATATTAAATTTTTCTGCCAATCTCTAAATATATTTATTCCTAAAATGGGATCCTCCGTCAGTAGTAATCATCCTAGGCATTCCGTACCTAGTGAAAATATTTTTCATTAAAAATCTTGAAACACTTTTAGCGTCACATTGAGGTAAAACGTGTGCTTCAATCCACTTAGAGACGTAGTCTACTGCAATTAATATATATAAGTTCCTAAATGAAGGAATAAATGGTCCCATAAAATCTAATCCCCAAACATCAAAGATCTCAACTTCCAATATGAAATTTAGAGGCATTTCATTTCTTCTAGATATATTAGCTACTCGTTGACATCGATCACAAGTTGTTATATATCTATAAACATCTCTAAATATGGTAGGCCAATAAAATCCAGCTTATAAAATTTTATAAGCAGTTTTATCGCTCCCAAAATATCCTCCAAATTCAGAAACATGACATTTTTGAATGATCAGTTCAGTTTCTTCATAAGGTACACATCTTCTCATAATTAGATCCTTACATTGTTTATATAAATAAGGCTCATCCCAAAAATATGCTTTCACATCATGAATGAATTTCCTTTGTTGTTGCAATGTCAGCATAGGTGGCAAAATATCACTTACAATATAATTAACAATATCAGCATGCCATGGTATTTTCTACTCACTAACATTATAAAGTTGTTCGTCAGGAAAACTAACTGTAATTTCATTGTTTGCATCAGATATTGCATGATTTTCTAACCTTGACAAATGATCAACAAATTGATTATCAGTTCCCTTTCTATTGAAAACTACAAGATCAAATTCTTGTATCAATAATATCCATCTAATCAACCTCGGTTTGGCATCCTTCTTTTGCATCAGATATTTAATAGCTGAGTGATCAGTATGCACAACACATTTAGCTCCAATTAAATAAGATCTAAATTTTTCTAAAGCATATAAAATGGTGAGAAGCTCTTTTTAAGTAACAGTATAGTTAATTTGAGTATAATTATGAGTTTTACTAGCGTAGTACGTCACTTTAAAAACCTTTTCATATCTTTGTCCAAGAACAGCTCCAATAGCATAATCACTAGCATCACTCATTCGTTCAAATGGTTTCTCCTAGTTAGGTGAAACTACAATAGAGGCTGTGATTAATTTTTCTATTATTTCAACAGTCACTCCTCCTTTCTTCGGTACACAATGAATTGGACTTACCCATAAACTATCTGAAATAGGATATATATTTCTAGTGTCTAACCATTTCAAAATTTCCATTTTTACTACTTCTTTCATTATTGGGTTTAATCTCCTTTTTGGATCAACTCTTGGTTTATATTGGTCATCTACTATAATTTTGTGCATACAGATCGAAGGACTGATTCCTTTAATATCCGCTAAGGTCCAACCAAAAGCTTTCTTATAACTTTTCAATGTATCTAATAGTTTTTGTTCCTGAAAATTATTTAATTCTGAAGATACAATAACAGGTAATGTAAATGAGTCTCCCAAAAATACATACTTCAAGTGGTTAAGTAATGTCTTCAACTCAAGTTCAGGTGGTTTTATAATTGATGGAAAAAGATTCTTATCAGCATTTTCTGTAATATTCGACATCTCAAATCTTTCGTGAACATAATCTAATTCTTCATTTTCTAATTTGTCCAGAATAATTTCATCATTTTCTTCAAATTGTTCTTCAAAATGCTCTTCTTTTTCAAAATACTTTTTATTTTCAAAATGTTCTTTAAAATGTTCATTCAGTAGATGTTCAATAATTTCCATGCAAAAATATTCATTATCTCTCTCAACAGCAGGGTATTTCATAGATTTTACAATGTTAAAAGTTACTTCTTGATTATTTACTCTCATATTTAACTCTCCTTTTTGAACATCTATCATAGCTTTTCCAGTAGTTAAAAATGATCTCCCTAAAATGAAAGGTATTTCTTTATCTTCCTCCATATCTAAAACAATGAAATCGATAGGCAAGATAATTTTGTCAACTTTTACTAACACTTCTTCTATAACTCCCTTAGGATATGTAACTGATCGATCTGCTAATTGAAGAGTTACAGAAGTAGGTGAGAATTCTCCTAATCCTAGTCTTTTGAAAATTGATAGAGGCATAAGGTTAATGCTGGCTCCCAAATCACATAAAGCTCTTTCATAGAATTTTTCACCGATAGCTCACGGTATAGTGAAACTAGTAGGATTTTTTAATTTTTCAGGAAGCTTTTTCTGAAAAATTGCACTACACTCTTTGCTAAGTGCAACAGTTTCATTATCCGTGAACTTCCTATTTCTGTTAAAAATATCTTTCATAAATTTCACATAATTGGGCATTTACTCTAAAGCTTCTACGAAGGGAATATTCACTGTTAACTTTTTAAGAATTTCTAAAAATTTAAAAAAAATTTTATTTTGTTTATGTTGCTTCAATCTTTGAGGAAACGGTGGTTGAAGTTTTTCCACAGTAATTTTCATTGGTGTAAATGGATAATTTAAATTTGGGTATTCATGATTGACCGACATTTTTCATTTTTTAAATCGACAATTACAAGAATTTGATAACGCTACTAAAAGATTTAAATTCCAGTAACGGTGTTTAAATCTTGACTGTGACTTTATACATATGTGTTTGATTTAATAAAGATGTATAGATATAATATTCAATAATGTCAAAGTCAAATTTGTCAATGCAAGTATACGTATCGCTCAAGTAATATAGGGCTATAACGGAGTCCTAGTTATCGATCTCACAGGGAGAAATATAATACTACGGTATAAGGATTAATAAAAAGTAATACTTCAACTACAACGACGGTGTTCAAATTGCTTATCTGTCACTAATAAGCAATTGAAATAAGTAGATAATTTGGATAACTAATAAATAACTAATGATAGAAATTAGGGTTTAATTTGCGATATTCAATATTCAGGAAAGCATCCTTCTCCTTATCAAGAATTTATAATGAATGGATAAATAAAATTAGTTCAATTTATATTGTGTCAAATAGGATCATACCTATTCTTTACCCTTTGGTTCAGGCATAAAGAACATTGACTAATCCTATGCTTGGTTACTGATTTTGCGGCTAGGCTGGGAGGATACCGACTCGCACTTCGGAGCTCCTACGTTCCCCTCACCTGAGGGCTAACATCTACACATCAACACCCAAACAATAGGACCGAGTTGGGGATTTTAGTCTGTCACTCTAAAATCTTCAGTTCTATGCCTGATAGTAATATTTCCCTATTTATTTGCAGCCAACTTCCAAGGGCTTTGACCTCCCTAAATCTTGGATGTAATCTTCACTTTAGTTGTAAAAATCAACATATTTTAACAAATCAATTGGCCAAATTGAAAGTAAATTAAGATTGAAGTGAAAAGATCATCACAATTTCTTAAACATTTTCATGGCTTTACTAATTTAAATCACCATTTCACAAATCTCGAGACAAGGAGAAAGACAGAGAAAACTACTCAAAACTCATGGGGAAAGCACAACAAAACTCGGAATTCATATATTAAGTCAAAGCCATACAAACTATAAAAAGTAAATAACTTATCTGTAAATTTCTCCCCAAGAACACTCCTTGAAGTTCCTCTGAATCTCTTCCTTTCTTTACAGCACACGGAATTCCTCTTCGAAGTAGCAAGGAGGAAGAAATCTCTCACTTTCCCTCCACTCTTACAATTTCTCGAAGAATTCCTCAGAGTTACATGCTCTAGCAAGCTCTCTACACACTAATGGAACATATCTAACCTCCAGAACTCCTCTATTTTCGACCAAAATGTTCTTTTTAAAGATGTGGATGAGTTTTCCCAAGAGTTGCTTATGCACCCCTCCAAAATCCGGCCTTATTTACTGTACAAGTACACATAACCCACGATCTTGCCGACGGTGGCCTCGATGGCGCCGTCGGGGGCCTTCTGGAGATTTTGTCTTGTAGCCTCGAAAAAGCTCGCCATCGGCGGCGTCGATGGCGCCGTCGGTGCCCTAGTGTAATTCTCCACATTTTTGTCTTTTTAGCTCCAAATTCCCTCCTTCTTCCATATTTTTGCTCCATTGACCTTATTTCATCATTCCTGCAATAAAACATAAAAAATACCTTTCTTTAAAGCACAATATCATTAAAAACAATATAAAAGAGGTACAAAAATCTCAACATATTTTACTTTGGTCAAAATCCCACAAACTTAACTATTACTTATCCTCAAGTAATTTTAGTACTATATAAAAGTTATGATCTACTACAACAATATTTTAATTCAAAAATATTATAAGTTTGATTTAGATAAAAATCATAGTGAGATTTTCAAAAAAAAATTCAAGTAATTGAATTAACTCTGTAGCCATCAGATTATCTAGTCATCGAGTTTTAAAAGTTCTATTTTTGTATTTATTTCAAGAATGACTATAGATTGCAATATTAAGTCACTTAGAATATCCAAAAGATAAGAACTTCATGAGAACCCTATTAGTAAAAAGATCTATTCCATAAATATAAGTTCAGGAATGTATTTAAGTTTTCCCTTTAGGTAGGTCCAGAGAAGCCAATTTTTGATTAGGCATATCCTCAAGCTTCTCCTCACTTTCATTTTTCTTTCTTTTTTTTCTTTTTCATTTGGATTGTTTTCAATCCTTTCTTTTTTCTTTTTTTTTCAAGTGAGGATTACTATATCTGGATAGCCTTTAATGATTTTGAACTTCACTTTTCTTTCCCTAAAATTGAAACTCAAAGCATTTCTTACCTTATAAATATTTCATAGTTTTCACATCATTGAATCCCAATCTTTTCTTCTTAAATGAATTTCCAGAATCTTAATACTTCAAAATATAGTTTCCTTTACTTTCAATAGTTAACCATAATCTTATTCTCTTATACTAAATATCTTAAGTTACTAAATTAATTTTCATTACAAAAATATTTATTTAAATCTACCACAATATTTAAATAGTTACAAAAATATAGTTACCTTAATTAAATTCACTACATAAAATCTAAAATAAATAATTTTTGAAAATATTGAAATAGAGGACATTTAATAGTTAATCTTTTTCTTCCCTCCCCCAAACTTAAATTTTTAAATATGAAATAAAGGTGAAAAGAAAATATTATAAATATAAATCTTACCTCAGTATTGTAGGCATCTTTATCATTCTGAAATTTTTGCAAGCCTTCTCAAATATTTACTTCACCTGGTCTGTAATATTAGGAGCTTTCTACACATATAAATCATTAGAGGAATTTTTCGGAAAGGAAATTTTGAAATAATTTTAAAAACTAAAAAAAAAACATACAACATTTCCTAACACAATTACAATGCTAAACAAAAGACAAAAATACTAAAATGAAAATAAATATCACATCGCATTACAATCCATGAAGTACTGAGCAACATCTACAACTTACACATGCATATTTCTACTACCACATTAAACATTTACAACCATAAAATTATCTAAGATTACATAAAATAAAAATACAAACATGAGTACATCATTTTCATTCTAAATATCAAAATCGCAAGTGATTTCATCGTCCCTATGATGAGCAGGTGGAGTGGGTTGTTACTGAGTATATCGAGGGCATTCAGGAAATGTAACATCAGACTCTCTTCTGTAGTGTTGGGCCTAAGCGTCATAAAAAGCTATCTCAAAATCAAAATGCCCAAGTAGATACTCACTACCATAATCATGTCGGTGTTCTAAACCTCAAATCCTTTCATTTATTAAATCTATGCTCTTCCACTGCAAGGTCAACTCATTCATCAAATCAGTTAAGGTAGGGGAGCTAGAAGGAGGACATAACTTGTAGAGGGGACATCTCTACTGGTAGAAGGTTCTTGACTCCTACTTCCAGTTCTCCATTTCTCATGGGATACATAAGGCTTCAATTAAGATTTACTAATGGGTTTCATAGGGTGAACCCACTCTTCCTTTTCAGCTTCCACTCCAGAAAGTTGACAAAGTTTATAAATAAGTCCAGGATGTCCTAGACCTCCACTAGTCTCAATTCTTGCCGTAGTCAATATATTCTTAAAAATAATTCTCCCCACATTTATAGTTTTATTATTCTAAATGCAGAAATTCAGAATAGCTCTATCTCTAGTTACCTCACTATGGTGATAAGTCGGTAACAGAGTAGAGGAAATGAAATAGTGTCATGCCTTAGAGGTGGCAATCAACATGGAAGCAGAAAGGTTTACCCGTTCTAGCTGCTTTATCTTCCATGTTCATTTCCGATTAATGAGAAAGTTAATCACATCATGGAGGGGGCCTTCCATCGTACTAAATGATTCATAGTGGAAGTTGTAAGAATATTGGACATGATAGAAAGTGTTAATGCGGGTGGTGGTAAATTCCACAGGAAATCCACGCACTTGTATAATTCTATCTTCAGAATAAATCACATTGGCGTATAACTCCTTTACCACATTTGCATCGGCTTTATTGGTGGTGTAACAAAATTTTTCCCTCCTTCGCTCGACAAAAAGATGTTCAATTTCTCCTCCCGGACTCTCGAAAACTCGATCTTGTATACACTTTTTTCCTTTAAGTATTGAAGTAAATCGAGTTTGAGCCATCACATTAATGAAGCGTGAATCATCAAACTCAACTCTTCTCTTTTGACGTGGAGCCATTTTTTAACTAATCAAATCAAAGAAAGATTCCAAAAATTACTTCTAATATGTAAATCATGGCTTCTAATGGTAATTCAAAGAGTTAAACATTAAGATCCATGAATTTCTTCCAATAATTTCTTCACATTTCAAATTTTGGGTTTTCCTCAATGTGGAAGAAATACATGGTGAGGATCAAATCTTTTTAACTTAGGGTGAAGCTCTTACCTAAAGAAGATCAAATCCGGTGTCAAAAAGCCTTGAAACTGTCTCCCAATCCAAGATTTACCAATCCCTAATTCAAAAATGATGTTTTTAGGAGGAAGGGGATGATGAATAGTGGCGGTTTACCGGTCAAAATCATGGATAATGAGGTATTTTCGAGATCTCGCTGACGGCAGGGTCAATGGCACCGTCGGCGTGCTCTATTATGTTTCTGAACCGAAGTCTCGGGAAATTCTCGTCGTCGGCGGCGTCGAGGGTACCGTCGGCGAGCTCTATTGATATGTCCAAATTCCGTATTTTTGCGATTTTGATCAATTCTAAGCCTAAACGATATCCGTTTAACCTTTATAAACATAATTTTAAATAGTTAAATGATGTACTTAACACATACAAACGTTCACAAAACATAAGATCACATTTATATATAAATTCTAAGGGGTACAATAAACGTTACATAACACACCTAAATTTGGTATTTTCTCAACCTCAATACATTAATTCAGTGTCGCAATGTAAACCACAATACTCAAAACGCTGAAAATAAAATATCCTATGCTCAGTCTCAACTATACAGAGATTTATAAGCATAATTCTAAAGCAAAACAAATATAAAGTTCAAATCTAAATACATATAAACATAAAGGTAGCATAGCAAATCTACTACTCGTCAGATTCTGTGCTCGTTTCTCCTCTGAGATCACCCATTGATTGCACATGAACGAAGAGGTTGTAGAACGGTCAGAAAGGAAATTCTTCAGTTGAATCCTCCTTAATTAATTTCATCCTCCTCATTAGTCATATCAGGCTATCTTCTAAATGTCCAGAGTGATCAAAATGTTCTTTCATCCTCCAGTCTAAATGATCAAAGAAATCAGAGATATTATTAATTATATTCATCACGTTTTGTACCTCATTTTCGAACTTCTTGATTCAACGCAGGATCACCAAACATTTATCTGGAATTAAGGGTTGAACTGGCAGTGAATTCTGAGATGATTGATCAACTATCATGGCCATGTCGTTTTCATCTTCAAATGATGGGAATCTTTCATTTGGATCCAAAGGTTTCCAAGGTAGCAGTACCTTTTACCAGTTTTCATTGGATACTTGAGACTGGCTGTGAAGTGAGAAAATTGTGGAAGGGTGTCCAAGCCCATAAGTTGATCCATGAATGATCAAGCCTAAAAATGACTTCACAATTATAGATCTAATTTCAATCGGCAGTCCCCTTACAGTCTAAATGAGCTAAATGAAATTGCCATTCTTAATTACTGCACCCAAAGGGGACTGCCATTCTACTTGTAAGTGACAAGTCTTTCCAAAAATCAGTCTGTAAGGAGTCATTCCAATAGGAGTTTTATAAGCAGTCTTGTAAGCCCATAATGCGGTATCCAATCTAGTGGACCAATCTATTCTACTAGGGTTTACAATTTTTTCAAGTATTTGTTTAATATCTCTATTAGAGACTTCAGCTAATCCACTCATTTGAGGGTGATAAGCAGTAAGATTCTACGAATAATATTAAATTTTTCTGCCAATCTCTGAATATATTTATTCCTAAAATAGGATCCTCCGTCAATAATAATCATCCTAGGCATTCCGTATCTAGTGAAAATATTTTTCATTAAAAATCTTGAAATACTTTTAGCGTCACAGCGAGGTAAAGCTTTTGCTTCAATCCACTTAGAGATGTAGTCTACTGCAATTAATATATATAAGTTCCCAAATGAAGGAATAAATGGTCGCATAAAATCTAATCCCGAAACATCAAAGATCTCAATATGAAATTTAGAGGCATTTCATTTCTTCTAGATATATTGCCTACTCGTTGACATTGATCACAAGTTTTTATATATCTATAAACATCTCTAAATATAGTAGGCCAATAAAATCTAGCTTGTAAAATTTTATAAACAGTTTTATCGCTCCCAAAATGTCCTTCAAATTCAAAATCATGACATTTTTGAAAGATCAGTTCAATTTCTTCCTAAGGTACTCATCTTCTCATAATTAGATCCTTACATTTTTTATATAAATAAGGCTCATCCCAAAAATATGTTTTCACGTCATGAATGAATTTTCTTTTTTGTTGCAATGTCAGCATAGGTGGCAAAATATCACTTACAATATAATTAACAATATCGACATACAATGGTATTTTCTACTCACTAACATTGTAAAGTTGTTCATCAGGAAAATTGTCTGTAATTTCATTGTCTGCATCAGATAATTCATGGTTTTCTAATCTTGACAAATGATCAGCAATTTGATTATCAGTTCCTTTTCTATCAATAACTATAAGATCAAATTCTTGTATCAATAGTATCCATCTAATCAACCTTGGTTTGGCATCCTTTTTTGCATCAGATATTTAATAGCTGAATGATCAGTATGCATAACACATTTAGCTCCAATTAAATAAGATCAAAATTTTTCTAAAGAATATACGATGGCGAGTAGCTCTTTTTCAATAACAGTATAGTTAATTTGAGCAGCAATAAGAGTTTTACTAGCGTAGTATATCACTTTAAAAACCTTTTCATATCTTTGTCTAAGCACAGCTCAAATAGCATAATCACTAGCATCACACATCAGTTCAAATGGTTTCTCTCAGTTAGGTGAAACTATAATAGGGGTTGTGATTAATTTTTCTTTTAATAACTCAAAGGCATTTAAACAGCTTTCAGTAAATTCAAATTTCTTGTCCTTTTCTAAAAGTTGGCATAGAGGTTTAGTAACTTCTGAGAAATCTTTAATAAAATGCCTGTAAAAACCAACATGTCCAAGAAAACTTCTAACTTCTCTTACATTAGTAGGAGGTGTTAGTTTAGATATAACTTGGATTTTTGCAGGGTCTGTTTCCATACCATCTTCTGAAATTTTATGCCCTAACACAATTCCTCCTGCAACCATAAATTCACATTTCTCCCAATTTAGAACTAAATTAGTTCTTTCGCATAACTCCAAAACTCTTTCAAGATATTTTAAGCATGCGTCAAATGATGTTCCAAATACAGAGAAATCATCCATAAATACTTACAATCCATTGTCAGTTAACTTACTAAATATGGACATCATACATCTCTAGAATGTTGTAGGTGCATTACATAATCCGAAAGGAATTCTTCTAAAAGCAAAAGTTCCAAAAGGACTAGTAAATGTTGTCTTTTCTTGATCCTCAGGAGCAATAAAAATTTTATGGTAACCGGCATATCCATCTAAAAAGAAAAAATATTTTTGCCCAGCAAGTCTATCTACTATTTGATCTAGGAATGGTAGAAGAAAATGATCTTTCCTGGTGACAGTGTTTAATTTTCTATATTCAATGCATATGCGCCACCCAGTGACTTGTCTGATGGGTATTAATTCATTATTTTCTTTTGTTTTAAAAGTCACTCCTCCTTTCTTCAGTACATAATGAATTGGACTTACCCATGCACTATCTGAAATAGGATATATAATTCCAGTGTCTAACCATTTCAAAATTTCCTTTTTTACTATTTCTTTCATTATAGGGTTTAATCTCCTTTGTGGATCAACTTTTGGTTTATATTGTTCATGTAATATAATTATTGCATACAGATCGAAGGACTGATTCCTTTAATATCCGCTAAGGTCCAACCAAAAGCTTTCTTATATCTTTTTAATGTATCTAACAGTTTTTGTTCTTGAAGATCATTTAACTCTGAAGATACAATAACAGGTAATGTAAATGAGTCTCCCAAAAATACATACTTCAAGTGATGGAAAAAGATTCTTATCAGCATTTTCTGTAATATCCGACATCTCAAATCTTTCGTGAGCATAATCTAATTCTTCATTTTCAAATTTGTCCAGAATAATTTCATCATTTTCTTTAAATTGTTCTTCAAAATGCTCTTCTTTTTCAAAATACTTTTTATTTTCAAAATGTTCTTTAAAATGTTCATTCAGTAGATGTTCAATAATTTCCATGCAAAAACATTCATTATCTCTCTCAACAGCAGGGTATTTCATAGATTTTACAATGTTAAAAGTTAGTTCTTGATCATTTAACTCTCCTTTTTGAACATCTATCATAGCATTTCCAATAGCTAAAAATGGTCTCCCTAAAATGATAGGTATTTCTTTATCTTCCTCCATATCTAAAATAATAAAATCCACAGGAAAGATAAATTTGTCAACTTTTACTAACACATCTTTTATAACTCCCTTAGGATATGTAACTGACCGATCTGCTAATTGAAGAGTTCTCCTAATCCTAGTCTTTTGAAAATTGATAGAGGCATAAGGTTAATGCTTGCTCCCAAATCATATAAAGCTCTTCCATAGAATTTTTCACCGATAGCACACGGTATAGTGAAACTACCAGGATCTTTTAATTTTTCAGGAAGTTTTTTTTTGAAAAATTGCACTACACTCTTCGCTAAGTGCAAGAATTTAGTTATCCGTGAACTTCCTTTTTTTGTTCAGACTATCTTTTATAAATTTCACATAATTGGGCATCTGCTCTAAAGCTTTTACGAAGAGAATATTCGTCGTTAACTTCTTAAGAATTTCTAAAAATTTTGAAAATTGTTTTATATATTTAAGTTGCTTCAATCTTTGAGGCAAAGGTGGTGGAGGGTTTTCCACAGCAATTTTCATTGGTGTAAATGGATACTCTAAATCTGGGTATTCATGATCCTTTTTTTTTCGGTATCCACTTTCTCTTTTTCAGTTTCTATTTCTTTTTGCACGTTTGTCTCCAATTCTTTTCCACTTTATAATTGAATCGCCTTGATATGCTCTTTTCTTTGATCTTTAGGATTTTATTTCACAGTACTTGGAAAATTTCCTAATATTCGGTTACTAAGCGCAGTAGCGATATGCTCTAATTGGTTCTCAATGTTCTTAATAGCAGTTCCTTGATGTTGTAATTGATTTCCTTGAATCTGTAATTGATTTACTTGGTTATGTAATTGTTGACCCATGTTTAATATCAGCTCTTCCATAGATAGCTTCTTCTCCTTAATTTGAGTATTACTATTAAATCCTTAAAGATAAGAAGGTATATAGTTAATATTTCCTCTAATGGGTTTACTAAGTTGTTTGCCCATTGTTGATTTGTAGAAGAATTGTTATTTCAATTAAAATTTGGATGATTCTTCCAACTTGGGTTATAATAGTTTGAATATGGGTTGCTGGGTCTATTAATTGCATTTAAGGTTTCATATGAAGGTTGAATATCCATAAGTTTCCTAGACAAATTTTCTTCCATCATAGGAAGTGTTGAAGAATAATTCATCCTGAGATGATCTAATTTCTTTGATTTTACAGCAATCTGCGAAGCTAACATAGATATTGCATCAGAATCATGGATACTAGCTACTCTTTTAGGATTTACCCGCTCAGAGGGCCATTGAAAATTGTTGGTAGTCATTTCTTCTATTAATGAATAAGCCTCATGAAAAGGTTTTGACATTAAAGAACCACCAGCTGCAGCATCTATAATCGATCTAAGAGATCCCACTAATCCATTATAAAAGGTTTAAATTATTAACCAGTCTGGTAACGAATGATGAAGCCATTTCCTAAGAAGATCTTTAAATCTCTCTCAAGCTTCATATATTGACTATCCATCAATCTGACAGAACGATGTTATGTAATTTCTTAGTTTAGCGGTCTTGGATGGAGGGAAATATTTAGATAGAAATTTCTGTGACAGTTCTCCCCAAGTTCTAATAGATCCAGGTGCTAACGAGTTTAACCACATCTTAACCTTATCCCTCAGTGAAAAAGGAAAAAGTCTAAGTCTAATAGCATCGTTTGAGACTCTATCACATTTAAAAGTAGCACATAGTTCTAAAAAACTAGCGAGGTGTAAGTTAGGATCTTCATTTGGGGTACCTC
>NEWO01000085.1:503427-523046 GCA_003013225.1 Phalaenopsis aphrodite | reverse complement strand
GCTACTAGAAGATTTAAATTCCAGTAATGGTGTCAAAATCTTGACTGCGACTTTATATATATGTGTTTGATTTAATAAAGATGTATAGATATAATATTCAATAATGTCAAAGTCAAAATTTTCAACGCAAGTATACGTATCGCTCATGTAATATAGAGCTCTAATGGAGTCCTAGTTATTGATCCCAGAGGGAGAAATAAAATACTATCGACTAAGGCTTAATAAAAAGTAATACTTCAACTACAATGACGGCGTTCAATTTTCTTATCTGTCACTAATAGGCAATTGAAATAAGTAGATAATTTGAATAACTAATAAATAACTAATGATAGAAAGTAGGGTTTAGCTTTTGATATTTAATATATAACAAAACATCCTTCTCCTTGTTAAGAAATTATAGTAAATGGATAAAATGAATTAGTTCAATTTATATTATGCTAAATAGGAGCATACATATTCTTTACCCTTTGGTCGAGGCATAAAGAACATTGACTAATCCTATGCTTAGTTACTGATTTTGTGGCTAGACTGGGAGGATACTGGCTCTCACATTGGAGCTCCCACGTTCCCCTCACTTGAGGGCTAACATCTACACATCAGCACCCAAACGATATGACCGAATTGAGGATTTTAGTCTGTCACTCTAAAATCTCCAATTCTACGCCATATAGTAATATTTCCCTATTTATTTCAACCCAACTTCCAAGGGCTTTGACCTCCCTGAATCTTGGATGCAATCTTCACTTTAGTAATAAAACTCAACATATTTTATCAAATCAATTGGCCAGATTGAAAGTAAATTAAGATTGAAGTGAAAAGATCATTACAATTTCTTAAACATTTTCATGGCTTTACCAATTCAAATCACCATTTCACAAATCTCGAGACAAGGAGAAAGACAGAGAAAACTACTCACAACTCATGGGGAAAGCACAATGAAACTCGGAATTCATATATAAAATCAAAGCCATACAAACTATAACAAGTAAATAACTTATCTCTAAATTTCTCCCCAAGAACACTCCTTGAAGTTCCTCTGAATCTCTTCCTTTCTTTACAGCACACGGAATTCCTCTTCGAAGTAGCAAGGAGGAAGAAATCTCTCACTTTTCCTCCACTCTTATAATTTCTTAAAGAATTCCTCACAGTTACACGCTCTAGCAAGCTCTCTACACACTAATAAAACCTATCTAACCTCCAAGACTCTTTTATTTTTGGCCAAAATCTTCTCTTTAAAGATGTTGTTGTGTTTTCCCAAGAGTTGCTTATGCACCCCTCCAAAATCCGGCCATATCCGTTGTACAAGTACACATAACCGTTGATCCCGCCGTCGGCGACCTCGATGGCGCTGTCGGAGGCCTTCTGGAGATTTTTATTTATAGCCTGAGGAAAAGCTCCCCGTCGGCGGCGTCGATGGTGCTGTTGGCGCCCTAGTGCAATTCTCCACATTTTGGTCCTCTTTGCTCAAATTTGCTCCTTTTTGCATCAATTTGCTCCATTGACCTTAATTCATCATTCCTGCAACAAAACATCAAATATACCTTTCTTTAAATTGCAATATCATTAAAAACAGTATAAAAGAGGTACAAAAATCTCAACATATTTTACTTTAGTCAGTAATCAACTTTTTTTACCGTTTACCACTGGAGACTTTGTGTTTTTATACGAATTATAATCCTACGGAAGTGGAGTTAGACAAGATTATTTCATACTTGACTATTGGGAGAGGACTTTGGAAGATTAAGAAAGAGTGGAGAGTAAATTTCCGAACTTTAAAGTTATGTGCACCTTCAAATGCCTGACTCTGTTTCATTTATGCTCGTCTACTTCCGACCAATCATCTAAGTGAAATGACCAGAGAGAGCGATGTTGAATTATTGTATTTAGGAGGGAAAGCCCATCAACATATGGGCTTTGGTCAATCACTCTATCAGCAGTTCTGCTACAGCTGCCACTACTACAGGTATGGGATTCGCTTCCTTGATATTTTCTTTATGTGAGCTGGCTGGAGTTAAGTATGATAGTTGGGAGGAAGTTCTATTCCCTCTAAAGCCCATCACGAAGGTGAATGTGAAGACTTATTACGAGCATTCAATTTTTGGTTGGAGAGGAGGATTTTCCAGGAGCTATGGATTAGAGACATCTGCTGCATCTACCTCTACTGCATCTTTATCTAGACCATCTACTTCACGTGCTTCTACATCTAGAGGTGATACCAAGACTCAAGATGAGTTATTGCAGAAGATGATGGATAATATCAATTTTACCGGTGATAAGGTACAAAATTTAGAGTGTTTTGCAGATCATACTAATAGTTATAATAGAAGAAAGAGTGATTATGAAGAGAAATTCCACTCATCTTTGGAGAGCCTTATTCGAGGTGAACCAGGAGTGCAATTTCCTTTATATCCTCGATATTCTGATTATGAGCCTACAAAAAAATGGTACAGCGGTGATTCTGAGGATGGAGAGTAGAGCTGAGAGATTCATTTTATGATTGTAGTATGATATGAACAGTGTGGTCTAAGCTTGCTACATTTGCACTGTGTTGTTTTGGGCTATGTTGTGTTTTGGACTTTTACGTTTTATTATTATTATGACGTTTGTGGTAGTTAATATTTTATTTTTAAATTTTAGTGTATTAACTGTTTTTGTGTTTAGTACTGTGATTTAGTTAGTTTAGAACTTAACATATTTCATATATGCTATAAAGTAGAAAATCTTGCTAGCTTAGATCTTAAACTTGAAATTTAGAAACTTCTGACATGAATTTTTCTTCTATCATGTTAGTGTGTTGTTTGCTTTTATACACACTGTTTAGAAGTCTATTTGAATCTCTACATGTTAAACTAAAATAAAATTTTAGAAAATTTGATCAAAATTAATTTTACTACTGTCTTTAGTTTTATAATTGTATAATTAGGATGTAAAAATTCATGTTAGCATGTTATTTCAATTTACATTTCCTGCTTATATAATTATCGGATGCTAAACTTTATAATCTGTTAAAAATTTAAGTTTAGGGGGATGGAAAATATTTTCAAAACTGGAATTATATTTGTTCTCAAATGTACTACAAGTGAATTTGATTTTAAAAGAAAAATAGATTATGTATATGAAGTTATATTAGGGAAGTAAAATTTGATTTTAGAAATGAGTAAGAAAATTTAGTTAAAATTTTAAGTAATAAAGAAAAACTTTAAGTTAAAAATTTTAAGTATAGAAAATGATTAATATAAGTGACTATCTTTAATAAGAAAAATTTTATTTTTGAAATATTTAGATAAATTAGACTTTTATTTTTAATACTTAAATTCCTTTTATTAAAATGATTTTCAAAACAATTATTATATTTATAAGTAAAAGTTTTATATTAGGACTTTACTTTAGGAATGGGGAAGTGGAATTCAAAATCATTAAAGGCCTATCCAGATATAACATTCCTTGCCTGAAAAAGAAAAAGAAAAAGAAAAATAAAAAAAAAAGAAAAGAAAAGAAAAAGAAAACAAAAAGAAAAGAAATGTAAGGGAGGAGAAGCTTGAGGATTAGTGCCTAATAAAAAATTGTTTCTACGTTTGATCTTCTTAAAGTATAAGACTTGATAAAATAAAAACCATATAAATATACTATAGTAAGTAAAATTTTTTTTAATAAAACTTTTTAAGTAGAGAAAATAAAAGAACTAAAGTCTAAATTTAGAGAACTTACAATATTTCTGAATTAGATAGGAACTCACATTTTCATAGTTCGTAACATTAAAAATTTTCAAACTTTAAGTTGGTCTCATTTACTAATTATTTTTTTCTAAATTGGATTACTATATTTCTAAATCTAAATTTTCGTAACTCCTAAAGAAACTCATATACATATCATACATATTTGGTTTTTAAAGATTGAAGTGTCACTTGAAGACAAGTAACATTTTAAGTTTGGGGGATTTTGATACACCTAAAACATATAGTATTTTTAGACACATTTTTATACCTATTTCTGAGATATTGTGCTTTAATGGAAGGTATTTTTGTGTTTTTCTTACAGATACAAGTAAAAATGGAAATATGCTTAAAGGAGTGAAAAGGGATCAAATTTTGAGCAAAAAGGTGAAAAATTGTGTAAAAGAGTTTTGGCGCCTAAGTGCCAGATCCGATGCTTAAGTGCTGGTTAAACAGAGAAGGTCGCGCCTAAGTGCCGAGACCCCGCACTTAAGGCAGTGGCCGTTACTAGACGTGTAACATCGGTTTTCACAAAATTTGAAGAGGTTTTTGAGGCACCCATTATCTTAATAGGTGGTTATAAGCACCACGGATGAAAATTGTCATGAAAGGATGCGTCTCTTAGGTAAATACATCGAATCAATACACATTTTTAAGAGATCCCAATGCACCTATTGGAAAAATATAAAAGAAAAAAGAGAGGACTTAGAAAAGAGTCCTAAAAATATTGGCAAGTTTTGAAAGTTCTTCTCTGGGGAGTTAGTTTGGAGAGATTTTCAGGAACCACTTTTAATTACTTTATCATTTTTGTTATTTTGTTTTAAGTGATTGTAAAGAGAAGAGATTCAAAGGAACTTTAAGAGTTTGGTGAAGGACTTGAGATCAATTTTCATCTTTTCATTTTAGACTACTTGTGGCTTTAAAGGAGACTTGTTGATGGTTTGAAATTGATTTCTTCTTTTAAAATAAAGTGTGGTTTTGTTTTCTCCATAGATTCTGAGTAGTTTTCTTTATCTTTCTTCTTAAAATAATAAGTAATTAAATTTTGGATGGAAGTTGTGGACAGTATTGATCTTTAATGTTGGAAGAAGTTGTGATGATTTAAATCCATGCGTATCATTTACTTCTTGATTTGGCTAATTCAAAATTTAAATTTTGTTGTGAGAACAAGTAAGAACTGGGTTGGTATTGTCTCACTCAACAATTGGAAATAATCACATGAGGTTGTATGAATGAGAATGTACTTTAAAGTAACAGGTTAAAGCCCCCAACTTGCTTTATTGTTTCAGGTTCTGATACAAGAATGTTAGCCCCCAGATGGAGGGAATCAAGGGAACTCTAGAGTGAGAGCTAGTATCTTCCATGCCTAGCCGGTCTTCAGAACTATTTAAACTTTAAATTAGCCAACGTTCATTATAGCATCTATAGTAAGGGTAAAGAATATTATTACTCCTTTTTGGAACAACACAATTTGGATACTTCCACAGCAGAATTCCTATACTTATTAATGATTCATGATAAGAAGAAAGATATTTTCATATTAAGTGCTTTTTTTCGACAAAGGCTTTAGTTATATTTTTACTCTTTCGTTAAATATCAAAAATTCCAAAAATATTTAAATTTTAAATTCCTGCAAAATTTTTTTTAGTTTAAGTAATTATTTTTTAAAGATTAAAAAAACTTTCTAAGAAGTGCATATTGAATAATCTTCCCTGTGGGTTAGATATTTAAGTCTTAATCAAAAAGTCCTATGTTACTTGATAACGATACGTATACTTGCATAGTATCACAATATAAATATATATAAATTAAAAAGTTAAATTCTTATTTTTCTTCAAAATCAAGTTTTTGGTTTTGTTGCAAAATAAGGAAACATAAGTGAAAAATACCATCAGAACTATTGCTATATTGTGCATAAGAATTAAGTCGGGATCAATAACCTATATTTAAAATATAATAACCCGGGTTGGAAGAACCATCCCAAGTTTAATTGGAATTATACTACGGGTGGTAATAATCAGCAATGGGGAAACTATCAAGGAAACCCATTGGGAAACTGGAATAACAATAAGAATAATTATTATAGATCTACTTATCCTCCAGGTTTCAATAACAATACACAATTTAAGGAGAAAAAGTTGTTTATATAAAAAGTGGTGTTACAAATGAGAAATCAGTTACAAAGTCAAAGAGCTACAACTAGAAATATAGAGAATCAACTTGGACAAATAAGAAATTCAATAAGTAATAGATCCTATAGAACACTTCCTAGTAATACTGAAAATAATCTGAAAGACTAGAATAAAGAGCCAGTAAAAGCCGTTCAACTTAGAAGCGGAAGAGAGTTAGAAGGTAAGGTTTAAAAAGAGACTGATGTAGAGAGAAAAGAAATTGAAGAATCAGAAGAGGACGCTCCAAAGGATTCTGAAAGACTTATTTCTCCACTTAAAGTTAACTTAGAAAAACCATCACCTCCATTTTCTCACAGACTTCATCAGCAGAAGTTGGATAAGCAATTTTCAAAATTTTTGGAAATTTTTAGGAATCTAACAATTAATACTCCATTTGCTGAAGCTTTAGAATAAATGTCAATCTATGTAAAGTTTATGAAATATATTTTCAACAGGAAAAGGAAATTTGAAGATAATGAGAATGTTGCACTTAGTGAGGAGTGTAGCGCAATTATTTGAAAACTTAGTGAGGAGTGTAAAACTATCATGGAAATGCCTCCTCCTAAAATCTTGAAACAACTACATTCCTACTGAGGAAAGTTGGCATCTCTGAGACGTGTTATTTATAATCTTTAAGGTAGGTATCAGCCCTTCTCGACATTAGTTAAGTAGGATGCCAAATTTGGTTGGGAAGAGAAATGCCAGCGGGCCTTTGAGGACCTTAAACAATATTTAATGACACCTCCTGTTTTGGCAGCACGTATCATGCAAAAGCCTTTATTACTTTATATTGGAGCCTTAGATGACTCACTTGGAGCCCTCTTAGCCCATGTCAATGACGAGGATAAATAAAACACACTCTACTACTACAGTCGCTTTCTAATACCAACATAGATAAGGTATCCCTCTATTGAGAAGCATTTTCTAGCTTTAATTTTTGCTGCCCAAAAACTCTGAAATTACATGCTTTCTCATAAGGTAACTCTAGTTTCAAAAGTTAACCCATTGCAATATTTGTTGACCCGACCAACACTCTCTGGACGTTTAACAAGATGGTCGATGATTTTATTGCAATTTGGTATAAATTTTGTTTCCCTCCGTGTTATTAAGGGACAGATTTAACAAATTTTCTCGTTGTACACCCACTTCCAGCTAGATCTCCTTTTAATGACAAACTACCAGATGGACAAGCAATACAAATGGATTTCTCCAATACACAATGCTAGGAGATGTTTTTCGATGGAGTTTCACCAGCTAGAAAAGATACAGGAGCAGAAATAATTATACCAGGCAAAGCAAGAATTGGTTTGATCTTCATCACGCCAGATAAGGGCATGCTGAGATTCTGCTATCACCTGATAGAGTCATGTACAAACAACAAAGCAGAATATGAAGCCTTAATTAATGGGTTGGGATAGGAAATCTCGATGGATTTAACGAATATTCCCACCTATGGCGACTCACAGCTCGTCGTCCAATAAGTGGTCAGATTGTACAAGATTTTGAAACCAAGGTTAACAGAATATCATCAGTAAGCGATGAAGCTGCTAGAGCATATTCCTAATGTAACATTCTACTAGTTCTTTCAAGGAGATAATGTCCATGCTGACGCTCTTGCAAAACTTGCAAAGGAATTGGCTTGTCCCTTGACATTATGGTACAAGTAAGTCAGGTTTTCTTTCGAATCAACTTCAAAAATCTATACAAGATTGAAAAAGAAGAAGAAACAATGATTGTTGTTATTCTAATCAAAGAAGATTAGCGTAAGTCATTAATAGAATATTTGTAGACTGGAAAGCTAACAGAGGACAAGTTAGCAGCACATCACATCACAAGAAGGGTTATGTCGTATGCTTTCGTGGGTGATTTCTTTTGTAGAAGATCGTTCAATCAAATGTGATTGCAATGTCTAAGAAAAGAAGAGGCACCAAATATTGTCAAAGAAGTACATGCCGGATTGTGTGGCGCTCACCAGACATGGCAAAAGATAAAAATAAAGATCAAGAGACTCAGATGTTATTGGCCGACAATGATGTCGGACTCGTGGATACAACCAAAAGATGTCACCAGTGCCAAGTGCATGGGGTGGTCTTGCACCAACCTCCAAATGTGTTACACCCAATTGTTGCCTCGTGGCCATTCGAGTGTTGAGGCATGAACATAATAGGTCCGATAGACCCTCCATCCTTTAAAGGACATAGGTTTATACTTATCGCTACAGATTACTTTTCTAAATAAGCAGAGGCAGTGCTACTACGAGGGGTTACAACACATCATGTCCTTCAATTTTACAAAAGTCAAATCATCTACTTTTTTGGTGTTTCACACATAATAATTTCTGGTAATGGGATAACCTTCATAAGCACAAAAATCAATTATTTTGTCAAGTGGTACGGGATAGACTAGAGATAATCTACGATCTAGTATCCGAAGGAAAATGGCCTACCTGAGGAATTCAATACGACACTGGTAGAAAATTTGAAGCAGACACTGGACAAAATAAATGAGATTGGCACTGCAACCTGTTAGAAGCCTTATGGGCCTACCAAATAATGTTCAAGACTCCCACTCAATGTAAACCCTACGCACTTGTGTAAGGGTCAAAGGCCG
The DNA here is from genome assembly GCA_003013225.1 of Phalaenopsis aphrodite. Taxonomy (NCBI): domain Eukaryota; kingdom Viridiplantae; phylum Streptophyta; class Magnoliopsida; order Asparagales; family Orchidaceae; genus Phalaenopsis; species Phalaenopsis aphrodite. The sequence goes on along the minus strand of NEWO01000085.1, from coordinate 514,552 downwards.
TACTACCATTAGAAGTCAAGACACTGTTTCTCAGAGTCAATGTCGTCATTCAACTTATAGTAGTAGCAAGTGCAAAACTTAGACTTGAAGAATTGAAAATTCTCGAAGGATAGCGACTAGAAGCACAACAACATTTGGAGCTTTACCAAGTGAGGATGGTACAAGATAATGATAAATTGGTCTGCCCATGGACGTTCAAAGTTGGTGATCTCATTCTTGTGCTCAAAAGGCCTATTATTGCACCCCGCAAGAAAGGTTGAAATTTTGAGCCCACTTGGGAGGGACCATTTATTGTAGGAAAGGTTTATGTCGGGATAGCCTACAAGCTGGTGAATTTTTAAGATGAGCGACCCATGTGGCTGATCAACGGATGATAGTTGAAGACATAATATGCAACTTGACATAGCATGAATTGAAGTTTTGAAATCTTGATTATTCTGGGGTTATTTATTTGGCCAAACGTCTGTGACCAGATCCAAAAATTTTGTAATAAAATTAACCTCAATAAAATGAAAATTTTAGAATTTACATGCTTTGATTTTCTTCTTTCTACTTTTAAGATTGATATTTTACTAAATTAAATAATATAGAAATATAAATAAATGTTCTTCTCACCGATATAAACTAAATTTTTTTCTAATAAACACTTTTTTTGTTCTTGTTCCTGCTAAATTTCAGTGCACTAATGTTTTTCCCATTATCTGCAAAGAAAGTGTCAAGACGAAAGCTGATTTTTGCTTTGAAGGATGGCTGGAATCTCACACTTAATAAGGAAAGGGCACCGCAGGGTGGCATCATAGACTTCGATTTGGACTTCGGTCAAGTCGATCTAGAATATGAGGGTCCCCTGATGGACGTGGTCAGCCATCAAGAAAAAAAAAAGGGTTACCATCGCTATTAAAGATCAGCACCAAGGAGGATTCCTCACTGAAAAGGAAGAAAGTGATAATGCAGCAAGATTCGATGGAGGGGGCTAGTCGTCTGCCATCTATGGCAACTGCACCGACCAAAGGTGTAGTCATAGCTAATGCAAGAGACTGTCAGATGCATCGTTACAAAGGACTCAATGCAGAAATTCCAATCATAAAAAATATAGAGCATTCATACGTGAAGAATGAAGATGCTAGAAAAAGGCAGAAAACTTGCTTACCCCGATTCATGAGGGGAAGATATATGATCCATGCATGAGAGAGACTTCCTCCAGCTTGCTTGTCATAGTGGATAAGTCGTAGTTCACTGCAGTGCTGATGCTACCAGAAGTGTTATAGGACCTTTGTGCGGGTTGCCCAAAGTGCAACGTTAAGATTCCCATACGTATAAAACCTACAGGGGCATTTGTGGAATGCTCAAACTGCAACATTCTCCACCTAGAGTGTTACAACAATATGGAGGAATATACGCCCATCGATAGCAGATTTCAAATCACCGATCACTCAATGGGGAAACCATATATTTTGCTAGATATAAAGACATCACAAGCATGGATTCCTGTTGATATTGAAATGAGGGAGCGCCTTGATAGCTGCCGATGGTTACCATGGCAAAATTAGACAAAAATGAGTAAAGTAAAGAAAAGGGAATTTGAATTTTATGAAGAAGTTTGAGAAAGAATTGTCAATATACTAGAAGGCGTAGATATGTACCAGAGTCTTCTCTAAAAGTGAAGAAAGGAGCATTCTCAACTGCATATTTGACCTAAGAGACAAGGTTCAAGCTGGTCTTCCGATGGAAATGACTTATTCTGAACCACAAAAATGGATGCTTAGAAAACGCAGAATCACCATCCAATCTGGTTGGTGTTACAATTTTACCAATGATAGACAAAGAAATCCCTCGGGGATTTTAAGACATGATGAGTTCGATCCGTTACCTCCTATAATAAAGTGGATGATCAAGGGGATGGTTAAGAGGAGCATATTTCTAGCCAATTGCATTCCTAAAAGTTGTATCATTAATATCTACGATGAAGGCGATTGCGTTCCCCCACATATAGACCTTCATGATTTCGTGAGACCTCTTTGCACTGTCTCTTTCTTGAGCAAAAGCAACATTTTGTTCGGGAAAGAAAAAAATGTCATTAGCCCCGGGGAGTTTAGAGGATCCATAGAGATTCTATTACCTGTGGGTTCAGTACCGATCTTCAAGGGAAATGGAGCAGACTTTGCTGAGCACTGCATTCCAGAGTGTTTGTAACTTTCAGAAGGATGGATAGCAACAAGATGCCATATAGATTCCAACCAGATCCAAAGTTAGAAGAATTACATTCTTACTAGCTATGAGAAGGTTGCACCTCTAAGTACACATAAAAGAAAATTTTATCCTCCAGCGTGGCTTAGTAGATCACCTTGATCTGGAACTCGCCCCACCAAATATGGACAGTCAGTGGATACCTTTCTGTATCATGTTTTGATGCAACATATATGATAATATATGTATCAGATATGATTACGTTATGATATGTTAGTGGCATGAGATGTTCGGAAATACTTTTGAGAGCATTCAACATGTTATTCATTTTGATTTTTTGACCAATGTTCAATCTGTAACACCTATTTGAAACAGATTAATTAAGTTTCTTTCAAAATTTAGTTTGTTTCTTAAATTGCCCTTTTTGTGTGATAGATCAAGAGCCATAGAACCATGCATTGGTATCAAGCTACAATGCACGAAGAACAAAATAATAAAAGTTCAAATATAATACTCTTTTGAAAATTCAACCAACAAAAAGTGAATTTTGAAAATATATCTTGATAATTAAATGTGATAAAAACAACAAGAAAAGAAAATAAATATGTTGAGATGTTTCTCTCGATTTGAAGGCCTCTTACTCTTTGCTTACACAACACGGTTATCCTTTTCTGCACTAATTTTCTTCACATCCCCGCAGAATTTTACATTCTACACAAAATCTCACAAAGTCTCACAAATTTTTCTTCTCCAATGTCATATCATTGAATTCAAACCAAAAATTCTCTACACTACTTTCATGTTGTTTTTAGGATCAATACCTAATTTATGATTCACTCCTTCTGAGGTAGGTACCTAAATTCTGACTCTCTTTCTGAGATTGACACCTAAATTTAATTCTCATTTTGGGATCAGTACCTAAATTCTGATTCCTTCCTTCCGAGGTCGGTTCTCAAATTTCGACTCTCTTTTTGAGATTGATACATAAATTTCAATTCTCATTTTGAGATCAGTACCTAAATTCTGATTCTCTCCTTTTGCGGTCAGTACCTAAATTATGACTCTCTTTTTGAGATTGATACTTAAATTTCAATTCTCATTTCAGGATCAGTGCGTAAATTCTGATTCATATATTTTGGGATCAGTATCTAAATTTAGATTCCCTCCCTTCGAGATCGGTACCTAAATTTTGATTCTCTTTCTGAGATTGATACTTAAATTTCAATTCACATCTCCAGATCAGTGCCTAAATTATGATTCCCTCCCTTTGAGGTCGGTACGGAAATTCTGACTCTCTTTTTGAGATTAATATCTAAATTTCAATTCTTATTTCAGGAACAGTGAGTAAACTCTGATTCCTATCTCTCGAGGTCAGTACCTAAATTCTGACTCTCTTTTGGGATTGATACCTAAACTTTAACTCCCATCTTAGGGTCAGTACCTAAATTCTGATTCCCTCCTTTTGTGGTTAGTACCTATCGGCGCTATTTCGGGGGTTTTTGGAGAGTTGCCTGTAAGAAGTTGTCGATCACCCGAATTGAAATCTCGTTGCTCGCTCCGGAAGGACATTGAAGTATGAAATCAAACTGACCCCATATTTTTCATAGTTTAAAATGAAAGAGCACTGTACCTCAAATCCTGTATCTATTTTGAAGGATAAACGTAACACTTGAGGATGAAGCTCGATCAAATAAACTAAGCAAAGTATGATGTCTGTTTTGTCTGCAAAACCTTTGTATTTGCCGACAAATTCCCCTATTCAATATAAAAGATTAAATAGGGTTTATATTAAGCTGGGTTCGGACATGCTTCTTATAAGGGAAAGCCCCTATAGTTAATTACATCTTAAATGACCAAAGTCATTTAAGAAGTCTCTCGATAAAAATCAAGAAATATTATCTTCAAGGAGTTTTAAAGGATAGGACGTTTCAATGAGATCAAACGTAGAGGTGTGAAAAGAGATTGGTTCAAATTTAGAAAATTTTATTGTAGAATCCAAAGGAGGAAGAATTAGAGGATGTCAGGGATCCAGAGGCGAACCTCGGTGACTTCCCAAGCTATCCTAATGTTTGGCTTAAATTTAGAGGAGAAAAATTTAAGTGTTTCATCATGCAAATTTCATTAATTAGGGCTTACATTCGTGTGAATTCATCACACAAATAACCTAAAAGATATGAGGATTTAGATCGTGACAAACGACAACCTCGAAATCCGAAGACGAGTTAGGGCTTATATTGTATAGCAGGGCTATGCAAATGCCTACAGATAATGTGAGGATTTATGTTGCATAAGCAAGCAACCTCGAAGTCCTATGGCTTTGTTGTTTATGTCTAAGGAAGGAAGATTAGTTTAGCTTGGGAAGACAGGTTTTGCTGTTGAAGATGGAAGTGCTACCCACCATGCTAGCTCCAAGTTCCTCACCACGATGAGTTTGAGTTTTCTAGTGTGTCAGGTTATAATGTCAAATCAAGTGGTCCTATGGTTGAAGTTCTTTAAATTTTTATAAAGGCATGTTAAAGTTGATTAGAGCGACGCCGGTTAGGATCCTATGGTTCCTTCGTTCAGGGACTACTATTTTCTATTAGATTTACTTAGTCTAAATGAACTTACTAAACCCAACTTAATGAGTTCCATAATTTCATTTAAACCGTAGGAAGCCTCGTTAGCAACCGTAGGTTACCTCCCTGAGGGATTCCAGATCATCCAATAGAGACATTTTAATTTAGTTGTAATTGTAGTTTTGTGTAATGTTTGTGATTAAATTTTGAGTTATTTTATATTTTAAATGTTTTGGGGGTGAATTTTATCTTGGTTGTTTTTAGTATTGGTTTTGGTTTTTGTTAACATGCAAGTTTATGTAGTTTTCATACATGTTGGTAAATGGAGATATAGAAAGAAACAACGTAAGCATAAAACATGTAAGGAAAAGGGCACAAGAGAGACGGTACTATAAACTATAAAAGCGTATCTGGCGAGTCTTCACGTTCCACTACCTGAAACTTAAAAGTGCATGTGAGGGCATTTATGAAGAGCAAGAAAAGTAAAGTTCTGGTGGTTTTCCTAAATCTATGTTGTATTTTGGTGAGTCATTAAAAGTTTAATTAAAGATGATTTCATTGAGCAAAGTATATTAAGTTTAATAGACCTCTGTGGTATCCAACAAGTTAGGAAGAGGAAGCAGGTCCATGTTTTCCTCTCACCAACTGCTGAAAAGCCTCGAGTCCATTTAAACCTATTATGTTGCTTAATGATTCATCCTGTAAATACATCTAATGCTCAATGAACGTTGATGTCTTAATTATCCTTAATAAAGTGGTAACTATCATTTATCATTTAATTTGAAAATTATATGAGTGAATTTCCTTAAAGGGCAAGTTGGTGTAACCTGAACTCTTAGTCAAATTTTTAATTAGGCATAGTGGTATTTCAGGAATGTTTGATTATGTTGTGTTCATTTCTATAATCCTCATTTAGCGAATTTTGATTTGGCCTAACTCACCACTAAGCCCTTAAGACCTAGGTGAGTGTCTTAATTAGTTTTGAAAAGGTTAAGCTTTAAGTGGTCAGGATTCATGATTTGGATTTTATTTGAAAATCAATATAGGGGTATTAAATTGATTAATTATTGACTTCAAAATTCATACCCCTAAGTCCAGGATCATTTAATTTTAATAAACTTCCAAATTTTAATAATTTAGAAATTTATTAACTTAATTAAGAAAGTGAGATTGGTTTTTACCAATTAACCCCTAGTGTTCCAAACATCAAATAAATTGATTAAGATCAGAGGTTGCCCATTCCTTTTGTTGACCTAAGCCTAAACGTTAATTAAGGCAAAATTTTCAAAATTAAACATTTTCCCCTAAGGCTTTAACACTTCTTAATTTGTCAAATTCAAATCAAATGACTTTAAAATTTTTATCCTACCTCATTCATGGGTTAATTAAGACATCAAAGGAGAAAATGTTAATTTAAAAAATTAATTTATTTTATATAATTATTTTTATGCAAAAATAGGATTTTTCAAAGAAAATTCTTAACTTGACCAAGATAAATTCTAATACTTTGAATTTTTTAGTTGAGGTAGACCTAGACCAGAGATGTCTTTGGACCAAATTTCATTATTTTTTGAATTCTCTGTTATTTATTATAATTTATTTAAGTTCTGGGTTATTTAATAAAAAAAATATTTTAAATGATGAAAATTAAGTTTTGTATTTTTGACAAATCTCTCTAAGGTTAGCAAACCCAGAAGAGCAAATTTCATATTTCTCTGAATTTTCTTTGATTTATTGGAACTATTTTAGTGAAAACTCATTTTTAGCCTTTAAAAATTATTTTTTAGCTTTGAAATTCAACATCCTTTTTTAGAAAATCAGGAAAAATATTCTAATTGTTCCTAAGTGATTATGAAGTAATTTAGAATATTTTCATGAATTTTATCATTTTTGTGTTTTTTTTGAATTTTTAAATATTTAAAATAAACTAAAAATCAAGTTTTTATTCTAAATATTTTTTTTTTATAAAAAATTTCTCATCACAGAGAACTCAAAAAATGAAGTTTCATAATTTTTTGAGTTATATTTTTATTTTTTAAAAATCATTTGAATGTGAAAAGTGTTATTTATCTTTAAAAATCAACTTAAGTTATCAAATGAACTCAAAATATTTTTAAATTTTTATAGTGAGTTCTCTAGATCATAAACCACAGTGGAGATAAAAAATTAAGTCTTTTAAATGTTTATATTTTCTAAAATTAATTATTTTAGTGATTTTGTGTTTGTAAAATTTAAGTGCATTTTAAATGACTTGACCCATGAAATTATTTCTAAAAGCTTCTCTCGTCATTGTGGACCTTCCAAAATTTTCTTAGAATTTTCTAATGAATATGATAATTTCCATGATTATATTAAGGAAATAATGTGTAAGAACTTAAAAAATATGGATCTCTGTATAGGAACTTCTTCTAACTTTGGAAAAATTAGAGGATGTTTCCCTTCACAGAGGCTATAACATGCCAAAATTTGAAGCCAAGGTGATGTATCAATACGCATGGAGAATCAAATGGTCCCAAACAATATTTAATTAATTAAAAATATTTTATGCATCAAATGAACTTGAAATTTATTCCACATTATTTTTCTCTGTTCACTGAGCAAGAGGGTATTTTTATTTTTTTTTTTATGATTTTTCTACACAAGGTTATGGATTTTCTAAGTTAGGGGTATTTAAATAAATAGAAAAAGCCCTAATTTTCCATTTAAACTGTGCGTGCCACCACAACCTATGAAGGCTCTAAAGGCATGCGTGGCGCACTCTGGTTGGATGCCACTATCCACGTAGTTGCTGACTCAGCCCGCTATTTATTCCCTGAAGCGCTATCTGGCTCGATCTCCTCAGTCCGTTTGATACACGCTCAATCAAATGGCTCCCCATGATCGTCCCCGATAGAATGATCCCGTGACCTTCCGCACTAAAACCCTAAGATCTCAGCTTAGACTTAACCAAATCACCTCGGGTTTGGTCATACGGACTCATCGAAGTGAGACAAGCACATCCATACGGTAATCATGCAATTAAATTAAGTCTAATTAAATAGAGAATCAAAATAGGCTTAAAATGAGGTGAGGTTCTATACCTTTTCTCTGAGAAGTGAAGCTTTGATCAGAGGGTCTTGGCACGCTCTTTATGATCCAAAGAGGCTCGGGATTGAGTCCCTAGTCTTGGTGTAAGGCCTAGGTATGAATTTGATTACGGGCAAATTTGGGTGCTGGTCTAGAGCTATGGTAAAGGCTCTGTGGAAGGGGGATTTTATGGGGCTTTGGCTTCTTTCACTATTGTGAAGGTGTGGGTAGAGTAAATTTGAATTTGGGTGGACTGTGGAGGTGTATTGGGTTTTGTCCTAGTTTTTAGCAAGGTTTCAAGCTCAAAATTGTGCTCTGACAATGGGGATTGTTGAGGGAAAATGATTCGAATGCACTGAGGAAATCTTTGGAAAGCTCTGTGTCAAGTTTGGAGAGGTCTCACTAAGGAAATTTCAGCACTTAATTTAACGGCCATGGATGTGGCCTTTTATAAAAAATGGGTTATTGTGGTTGTCATTGCCAAATAGGAGGTGTAATGTGGTGCTTAGGTGGAGGGCAGAGGAGCTCCATAGTTTGATTTGGATGAGCTGGCCTCTAGCTGTGATTTGGGTGAAGCTCCATGGGGGTGGCTCTTGGTTTTGAGCTTTTCCAGCCACTAGACTGACGGGCTGGCCTGGGGGAGGTGGCTAGGAGCTCAGGGAACCAAGGGGAATATGTCACAGCAATTAAATGCAATAATACCTAATTTTGGTAAGGATATCTTAAGCACATGCATTCTTTGAAATAATATCCCCTGATTTGGGGGACCTTTGGTCCATGGCTCGATTTAGGTGATTTCATGGTTTTTGTACTGATCACTAAGTCTAATTAATGGCTGTGATGGAGTTAATTTGGTGACTTTAGGGTGGTTAGGTCACATTTAGTGGATGAGTCCAAATGGGTGCAAATGACCAAGTCTTGGGTTTGGGCTAGTTTAACCATGTCAATTGGCCCAAATAAATGTTGCATTTGGTGTAGATGATCGTAAGGAACAACTTTTGTGAAGAATGGAAATGGTTTTGAGTTCAATTGAAGGGTCAATTTTATGGAATTTTAATTTTAATCAATTTGGTCATTTTGGGCTAAGCTTGGGTCTAGTTTGGGTTAACCTTAGGCTAAGTTCAAATTAATTATTGTAAATTTTCAGTAGGGACCTCATGAAGAGTTTTCAACATGAATTGGATGCCAATTTGGGGGTTAAGACAATCAATTGGGTGAAATTTGGGGACTTAGCCAATCTGGGGCTAAATTTGGGAATTTTGTATTTAGGCCAAAATCAAATAGATTTGAGACTTCACCAAGGTCAATTGATGATTGATTTTGATGTATAAGAATGTTATGAAGATTTTTCAAAATTAATTGGCGCCATTTAATTAGGGCATGGGTTGAATTTACTGAGATTAGGTCATATGATCAAAATTGAGGTTTTGACCCAAATCAAAATTAGACTTAAATCATATGCCAATTAGGCTTGGATTGGTTTAGTTTGGTCATATCAAAAGTTAATTTGAGTTTAGGGTTTGAATTGGGGCCAATTGAGATCAAATTGATGAGCATTTGGGTTGAATTTGGGGAAATTTGGGTCTTTAAAGGAAATAATGGGGATTTTAGTTAAAGAAGATCAAATTGGCTAAATTGGGTCATGTGGTAGTTGAGAGAAATGAAACAAGGAATATTTGGGATTTATTGCAATTTTCTAGGAACTTTTAGAATTTTGGGCTATGGAGGGGTATTTTGGTAATTTGAGGGTGTTTTAGGGGTAAAAGGCCAAGATGGGTATTTTGGTAGAGTTGAAGTACCAACTATCACCAACAAGCCATGGACCAGAGAAAACCCAATTTTCGGTCCTCTACATAATGGTCTTAGCCAAACCATAACCTTAGGGCTGGTAGGTGTAGGGGACCATCTACATGAGAATCCCAAAAGATCAAGGGACCTAGGCTAGAAATTTGAGTTCAAGGCTGTGAGTGATTGTGGGTGCAGATAAGTGTAGTGAGTGCCTTAGCTCTAGAACAACACCCAGGGTCAACCTTAAGGTGCAGCAGTCCTACGTGTGACACATCTTGAGTTTCCCTCATAGTGACCCTACCTACTAAGTGTTAGAGGTTAGGACCAATATGTGGAACTTCAAGTTGAGTAAAGAAGAGTTTGAAATTTCTAGTTGTGAGGGTGCCTTTTCTAGTTTTCTAAGAATAGTCAATAGGAAAATCATATGGCTAGAACTTAGGCTACTAAAGAGGAAAAAACTAAACCTCCACCAAAATTGAGGTCAACAAACGGACCACTAATAGGTGTGGTGTGCCGAGCAGGCACACTGCACGTATTGGCGTTGACCAATTAGATCGATAAAAACCAATACAAACTCTTTAGTCAACAGACCCGAAAGTGCACGTAGAGTTGTGTGTGATTTGTTTCCGCAGGGGAATTAGCAGGTGTGTGTTTAATTAAGTCAACAAGTAGGGACTCTCGTTGAGGATTGGAGAGTGGACTTTGAGTTATGAAATTTTAGAAATTTTTAGAGGATGAGAACCAGAATGTAAGTGCTGACCCCAAGGTGGGAATTGAAATATAGATATCAATTCAAAAAAAGAGAGAGAGAGAGAGTCAGAATGTAAAGACTGATCTCGAATGTAATAAATCAGAAATGTAGGAGTGAGGATTTAAATGTATGTCAATTCTCAAAAGAGAGAATCCAAATGTAAGGACCAACCTTAAATGTAATGAATCAAAAATGTGAAAATGAGAATTGAAATGTATATCAATTCTCAAAAGAGAGTGTCAGAATGTAAAAACCGACCGCGAATGTAATGTATCAGAAATGTGAGAATAAAAATTGAAATGTGTATCAATTCTCAAAAGAGAGTGTTGGAATGTAAGAACCGACCTCGAATGTAATGAATCAGAAATGTGAGAATGAGAATTGAAATGTATATCAATTTGAAGATGAGATAATTGATATGTAGGTATCAATTCCAAGGAGAGAGTTGAATATTTAGGTATCGACCTCAAATTGTGAGAATTGAAATGTAAGTATCAATTCGAAGATGAGAGAATTGAAATATAGGTATCAATTCCAAGGAGATAGTTGAAATTTAGGTATCGACCTAAAAATATGAGAATTCAAATGTAAGTATCAATTCGAAGCTGCGAGAATTGAAATGTAGGTATCAATTCCAAGGAGAGTCGAAATTTTGGTATCGACCTCGAAATGTGTGAATTGAAATGTAAGTATCAATTCAAAAAAGAGAAAATTGAAATGTACGTATCAATTACAAGGAGAGAGTCAAAATTTAGGTATCGACCTCAAAATGTGA
>NEWO01000085.1:465633-503119 GCA_003013225.1 Phalaenopsis aphrodite | reverse complement strand
TTCTATGGAGAGTCGAAATTTAGATATCAACCTCGAAATGTGAGAATTGAAATGTAAGTATCAATTCGAAGATGCGAGAATTGAAATGTAGGTATTAATTCCACAACTTAAGGAAAGAGCTTTATTACATTTTCTAAACATGTATTGGCGTATTAGTAGCATCCTTAGTAAAGTATTAATGAAGTTCTTTTTCAAATGAATATTCTAAATTTCCTTAATATGAAAAGTTATATTTTTTTCTTGAAATGAGTAGATATTCAGAAATCTTAAATTTGATTACTAAGTATTCCAAGACTTACAATTTGAATCTAAGTTATTAAACGTTTTCCTTAAATTTTACTATACTTTTAATTAAACTTAATTATAGAAGTTATAAGTAAATCTTTATCCCAAATCATAAGCTTTTATGTAATAAAAATATCACTTGAGGAGAAGTAACATTTAAGTTTGGAGGATTTTGATACCCAAAATAATATACTGTTTTAAGTACATATTTTATGCTTATTCTTAGTGATATTACACTTTAAAGAAGGGTATTTTCATTTTTTTATTGCAGGTATATCAAAATTACGTATTTCGAGCAAAATGGTAAAAATTACAAAATTTGGAGCCAAAACAGTGAATTTTGGAATATGGCGCATGATGCGCCAAATTGGCACATGGTGCACCGTTTGATAGAGTCTTAGCAAATGATGCTCCAGAACTGGTGCATGATGCACCAGAGAAGACTTTTTTGCAGATTAAGGTGGTTCAACATGAATTTTGCAAGAATTTTCAAAGGCACACTTGTTCTACACCACTATTGGAGCAATTCAATGCTTCTAGTCACTTTGGAAGGTTTTTTTATGAAGGGATATGTCTCTTGGATCAAATGATATATCTTTTGAATTCAAAAGAGTTGACATTTGGAGGGAATTTTTTAGGGAATTTTGAATTTACTGGTTAGCGAATTTGTATTGACTATAAAAAATTAAACATGACCACTAGAAAAGTTCAATTTCCCTTACCTTTTATAAACCAAATGTTGGATAGATTGGCTGGGAACAAATATTATTGCTTTTTAGATGGATATACCGATTATCACTAAATTCTAATTGCTCCAGAAGGGCAAGCGAAGACAACATATACTAGCCCATGTGGAACATTTATTTTTTGTAGAATGTCTTTTGGACTATGCAATGCACCTGCAACATTTCAAAGATGTATGATGTCAATCTTTAGCAATTTTATTGAACATGGAATGGAAGTGTTTATGGTTGACTTTTCGGTATTTGGAACTTCTTTTGAATTATCTTTAAATATTTTAGAAAAAATTTTGGAAGTATGTGAAAAAATCAACATAGTACTAAATTGGGAAAAAATGTCAATTTATGGTTGTGGGAGGAATTATACTTGTCATAAAATTTCTAAAAATGACATGGAAGTAGATCCTGCAAAAATTTAAGTTATTGAAAAATTACCACCTCTGACTAATGTTAAAGGGGTAAGAAGCTTTTTAGGACAAGTTGGTTTCTACAGGCATTACATAATTTTTTTTTTTTAAAATAACTAAGCTATTATGCCAACTTTTAGAAAAAGATATGAAATTTGATTTTAATGAGGAATGCATAAAATCATTTGTATTATTGAAAGAAAAATTAATCACTGCACCTATAATAGCTCAACCTGATTGGGAGAAACCATTTGAAATAATATGCAATGCTAGTGATTATGCTATTGGAGCTCTATTAAGACAAGGGCACAACAAAGTATTTAAAGTAATATATTATGCTAGTAAAACTCTAAATGATGCTCAAATTAACTACACTACTACTAAAATAGAGTTACTTGCTATTGTTTATGCCTTTGATACATTTAGACCTTACATAATCAGAACTAAATGTATAGTGCATATAGATCATTTTGCTATTAAATACTTGATGCAAAAGAAGGATGCTAAACCAATATTAATTAGATGGATACTTCTATTGCAAGACTTTTATTTTACCGTAGTTGATAGAAAAGGAAATGATAATAAAATAGCTGATCATTTGTCTAGACTAGAAAGAGAATTATTAACTAGTTTTGCAAATGAAATTTTAGAGAATTTCTCTAATGAAAAATTATATAGTATTGATGAAATGAATGTAACATGGTGTGACGATATAGTAAATTTTATTATAAGTGATATTTTACTACTTGATATCAAAATACACAATTAAAAAAATGTATATATGATTCAAAATTCTATTTTTTGGATGACCCATATCTATATAAACAATGTAAAGATCTAATTATTAGAAGGTGTCTGCCTTCTGAGGAAACTCAATAGATAATTGAAAGATGCCACAATTGTGAATTTAGAGGACATTTTGGAATGAATAGAACTACATATAAGATTTTTCAAGCTCGATTTTGTTGGCCTACTCTTTTTAGAGATGTTAATGAATATATTATAACATGCGATTGATTTAAATGACTAGGAAATATTTCTAAAAGAAATGAAATGTCTCTAAATTACACATTACAACTTGAAATTTTTAATGTACGAGGTTTAGATTTTATGGGACCATTTATGCCTTCATTTGAGAATTTATATATATGACTTCTTGTTGATTATATGTACAAATGGATTGAAGCTATTGTTGTACCTAGATGTGATGTTCAGAGTGTTTTTAAATTTTTTAATTAACAATATTTTCATAAGATATAGAATGTCGAGAGTAATTATTACAGATGGAGGTTCTTTTTTTAGGAATAAGAGAATTGAAAAATTAATTAATAAATATGATATTATGAATAGATTCTCTACTGCTTATCATCCTCGGACTCGCGGTCCACCAGAGATATCAAATCATGAAATTAAATGAATTTTAGAAAAAGCTGTAAATCCTTATAATTTGAATTGGTCTGCTAGATTAGATACTGCAATATGGGCATACAGAACTGCTTATAAGTCTCCCACAGGAAAGTCCCCATATGGACTGATTTAAAAAAAAAACATGCCACTTACTAGTATAATTAGATACTACAATGTGAGCATAAAACATTTTGGGCTATTAAGAAATTTAAAGGATGCTAGTGAGAAAAAAATTATTGAAACTCAATGAACTTGAGGAGATTGGAAATGAAGCATACGATAATGCAAAAATTTATAAAAAGAAATCGAATATATGCATGATCAGAAGATTATTCAAAAGAAGTTTGAATCTAGACAAAAAGTTTTATTATATAATACAAGATTGAGATTATTTTCAGGAACACTGAAATCCAGATGGTTAGGACCATTGAAAGTGATTAAAGTCTATCATTATGGAACTATTGTTGTTGAAGATCCTAACACTAGAAAGATATTTAAAGTTAATGGACATCAATTGAAACATTACTAGGAAGGGCACATACCACAACTTAAAGTAGTTTTAAAGTTTAAGTCAATCCAACTAATCAAATGGTATGTCAGGCTGACAACGTTAAACAAAGTGCTTTATGGGACGAAATCCATATATAAATATAAATATCTATGTATTCCTATTTTGTTTGATAAGTGTTTATATTGTAGTAGACAATAATCCTACACAATTTTATATATTATAAATTAAGACAAATATTGGTATTAGAGAAAATTTTGGAATCAAATTGACCGAAAACATGAAAAGACGCAATTTTGGCCTTTGGCACCGACAACATCTGCAGACAGACCAACGTGCCGACAACGCCATCCGAAGCAAAGACGGTGCCGATAGCAGTTTGACGATTTTGGTAGATTTTGGCAAACTTTGGCAGGATTTTGCTCCGTAATAACTGTCGGGAGGTGTTTTTAAAGTCTTAAAAACTGCCTTAGATGACCAAAAACTTCCTATTTTCAAATTTCATGGCCTCCAAATCCAAAAATAATTTCAGTATGGAGTTTTTCAATAGAAGAAACTTTATAAGTTTTGATGTGCAAAGATTATACGACAAATTTATTACAAAGAAGAGGTTTATCAAGGAGAGAGGTTTTGTCAATCACAGATTGATTAATCCAACTTCTTCGATTTATAAAATCATTGTACGAAGGCAATGTGAATTTCAGTTGTTGTACCAGTAGTGAAGGAATTGTATGCCAACTTACATGGAATTTCCCAACGAGTTGTCTTCGTACAAGGTAAAGTTGTACCATTTACTCCTGCGTAGATCAATGAGTTGTATATGGTAGAATGTGTTCCAATCTGGCATTACATAAATTTTATCCATACTAGAAATTTGATGCAAGATGTTTATAATTTTCTGACGGATCAAAGTGATATTTGGGAAATGTGAGATGAAGGATATGTTAGTTTCTCTACTTCATTGCTTAATCTAATATCAAAGCAGTGGCTTTTCTTCATTTATTAAAAAATGCTCCCTCCATGAAAATTAGTAGAGTCACCAAAGAAAGTGCTATTTTAAACTATTGCATTCATATGGAAAATCCCATTGATATAGGATCTATCATATTTAAATATTTTATGGGTATTATTATGAATGGGCCAATTTATGGACTTGGGCATCCTTCAACAATTTTCTTACTTTGCAGTCAATCTCAAGTTCCATATGAAAGTTGGGAAAAGGTTTTATTACCTTGGGAGCCCATGATTCCTATTGATGATAATTATGTTGGGAATGGGAATGAAGCATTATATACTATCTTAGATCACTCATCACATGCTTCAACGTCATTGATGCCATCAATAGTTGGAAGTTCACTTACCATAGAAAAGAAATTGAAGAAATTGAAAGAGAACTTCAGAGTATTATGAATGCAATAGGAGATCTTAAGTACCTTCTTGATCACCTAGATTGGAAGATGAAAGGGAATTTTGATCAAACTGGAACATTTGAAGCAGGTTTAGTATGGAAGTTTAAAGAAAAAGGATGGATCAATAAAAATTTAACTAATCAATTCACGTACCAACCCTTCTCAATTTTTACATTCATTACTACTCTATAGGAGATATTATAGAATGAGAAAGCAATAAAGAAAAGGATAATTTAAGAATTTGGACTCTCTCTACTACTTTAAACTACTTATGTACTTAATGTGATTGTGTGGATTTGATTTAGTTTGCTTTGCTTTAGAATTCTGAACTTTGATTATGTGTATAGTTTTGTGTCAGCATTTAGTGTTGTGGCTTGATTTTGACGTTGTTTTATAATTTAGTTTGCTTAATATATGTGAATGTGTAATTAGAAAATGTGTTTGTAAAAGTCTATTTTCAAATATAAAAGTTAGTTTATAGTTGTTTGTGAAAATGATTGTTTGTGAATTATTGTTAAATAGAAACTTGTGTATAAAAATACTAAAAAGATATTGGAGAAAATTGAAAGGAAATTGAAAATTGAAAAAATGAATTTTTAGGCATTCAGCGCCGACAGTGCCCTCGACCCGAGAACAACCTTTAACTCTTTAAAATTTATGATTTCCACCCTAAATTGCCATTTTTACTTTTTGAGTCACCTTCAACCTCCAATTTTTGCACCTATGGCTCACATTTGCTTGGATTTGAGGCTTTTTTAAGGTAAAGGAACTTCGGATTTCGTCTTCTCTAGGTAAGAGCTATACTTTAGACTAAAAAATTTTTGATTTTCACCAAAGATTTATCTCGCATTACCGAGATTAAAAAATTTTGGAATTTTTTGAGAGATTCTGTGAAAATCGTTTGGTGAAGAACTCTTACATAGTAGATTTAAGTATAAAGCATTTTACTTTGTAATTTTTAGAGTTTTTTTGGAATTTATTCAAATTTTCTAAAATTTTCTTTAGATATCCCATGGCATTAAGAATGAGCAAATGAAAAAAGAAAAGTAGGTTATGAGGAACAATAATTTTTAAGCTTCAAGGCTAGTGCTCGATTCAATAGTCTACTTGAGCATAAAAAAGTAATTATAGATCGTGGTTTTAGAAATCCAGGTGAAGAAGTCTAGTGATTAATCAATGCTCGACAGTGGGAAAACTTCTTTTATTTTATTGCTGATGTGATTATTGGTGTAGTGATGGAATTCTATGACAACTTTACTAAAGCTTCTGAAGACTTTGTTTTTGTTCGTAGGAGAAAGGTTGAGTTTTCTCCAAGAAAAGTTAATGAATTTTATCAGTTGGAAGATGTTTATAGTTAGCAATATAAATCAATTTTTGCTACTAATGAGGCCTTAGATTAGGTTATTTCTTTTCTTACTGATGAAAGAGGGACCTGGAAAGTAAAAAATGGTGCTAAGATAAACTTTCCTCTTTCTATGCTTAATGTAGTATCTAAGGTTTGGCACTACTTTATTTCTGGAAGAATGATTCAAACAAATCATCATAGTGAGGTGACCAAGGATAGAACCATCCTGAACTTCTGTATTCAGCATGTGATGAAGATAAATGTATACTCTATTATCTATATGAACACTAGATCTATTGTGTTGGGAGAGACGAGTGGTGGTTTGACACACCCTGCACTTATTTTTACACTCTATGAATAGGCAGGAGTTGATTTTAGACCTGTGGAAGAGAGGATTGAGCCTTTAAGACCTATTAGGCCTACCAATATAAAGACATATAAATCTCATGTTGATTGGAGATCTGAAAGTAATAGCAGAGAAATTCGTTCTAGTTCAAAGACCCCTACTTCTAGTGACCCTACAAACCGAGAACTTTTAGACCAGATGATGATCCAGCAGGGATATATCTTACGAATGGATCATATGTTGCAAAACATGGAAGCCAGAAATGCTAACACCGATGATTTGATACGACAAAAGTTTGAATATGATGTTGCTTATGACGATGCGTTGGTGAGATACAAGAAGGGTGATCATTCAGTTCAGTTTCCTACTCACCTTATTTTTACTCTATATCACTAGCAAAATTTGGACGTAGAAGAAGATGAAGATGATGATGATTGGTGATTTTTCTTTTAGTTTATGTTTGATTGCACTTTGTTATTGTGTTGTTTGTTTTTGTGATATTGTTGAGACTTTTTGTTAGATTGTGAGACTCTATTTTGTTGTTATGTTGAGTTGTGAACTGTAGTTGTAAACTTGTTTTCATTTCTAGAATTCAGTTTAGTTTTGTTCTTAATTTTGTATTCTATTAAATGTACTGTAATTAACTCTTTCTCAGCAGATTTTATATGTATTATGTGCAATTTAGTGTTTTAACTCTTGTAGCTTTTTATATTAGCACCTGCAATATTTCAGAATTAAAGTTTCAAAGTCAGAACCTTCAACATGTTTATCTTTTCTTTATGTATTTAATATTTTTTTTCACCCTTTATTTTTCAGTTCTTCATGCTAAATCTTTTAAAAAATTAAGTTTGGCGGAGGGTGGGGGAAGAAAAATTCCTTTTTAAAGAAAAAAACTTAATTTTATTTGTCCTCACTTAGCTATATTTTCAAAAATTTAAAATTTAACATGACCTTTGATATTATTGGTTAACCTTAGATAACTATATTTATGTCTCTAAATATAAAGTAAACTTAAGTAAAAATTTTCAATAATAAAGGTTAATTTTAGAGATTAAGATATTTGGTAAAAAAGAAAAAGATTACGTTTTTCTATTTTAAGTAAAGAAAATTGTATTTTAAAATATTAAAAATCTTAAAGGATCTTGTAAGAAGAAATTAATTAAAATTTCTGAAATCTTTAAGCTAATATAAATTTGTTAAGTAAAGAAATGTGACTAGTTTCTGACTTTAAGAAAAAGCTATCCAGATATACTAATCCTTACATATATAAAATAGAAAAGAAAAGAAAAGAAAACAAAAGAGAAGAAAAAAAAAGAAAAGGAAAGATGTGGGGAGAAGCTTAAGGAGATGCCTAATTAATAATTGACTTCATTTGAATCAATTTAAAAAAGAAGGCTTACTACATTTTCTAAACTTTTATTTGAGTATTAGTTTATTTAATATGAAAGTTTCGTAAAGTTCTTTTTTATATGAATACTTTCACTGAATTTAATATGATAAATTCCAATTTTTTTTGAAAAGAATAGAGAATCATAAATCTTGGACTTGATTGCTAAATATTCTTATACCTTTAATATTAACTGAAGTTGTTTTGAATTTTTATTAAGTTATGTTATTATAGTCAGTGGACTAAGATATTGAAATCTAAAAGTTTAAATCTTTACCATAAGTCATATTTTATATAGTCGAGGAGTTACTTGGGGACAAGTAACATGTAAGTTTGAGAGATTTTGATACACCTAAAATATATGCATTTTTCGACCCATATTTTATAGTCATTTTTTGTGATATTGCGCTTTAATGGAAGGTATTTTTATGTTTTCTTAGAGGTTGTTGAATTGTAGGACTTAAAGCAAAAAAGAAGTAAAAATGATGAAATTTTGAGCAAAAATGAAGAAGTTGAAAATTTGTTCAGCGTCGTCGGCGCCATTTGACAGAGAGCAGCGAATTAAATTGCAAAACAATGGCGCCGATGGTGCCAAAATGGGTGCTGACGTCACTAATGTCGGTTCAGCCCCTATTTATAGAAGATTCGATGAATTTGGACACTTTTTTAAGAGTTTATGGAGGCACCTATCGGACAACTGACTCGAGGCTTTATTTGGGGCCAAAATTTATCAAAAAAGTGACTCTTCCTGACATTTCATCGTCCCAATTCAACCTCTACACATCACACATTCTTCCAATTTTCATTCCACAACCATTTATAGTCCATTGTTCTTATAATTTAGAGTTTTGTGGTGAGATTAAGTGTGAAATCTTCTCTAAGAGTGTTGGAGAAGGAGAAGTCACTGACTCGAGGCTTTATCATGAAGTATTCTCTAAAAATTTTCATTCCACAACCATTTAGAGTCCACTGACTCAAGGCTTTATCATGAAGTCTGAGTAGTTTACTTTATCTTCACCCTACTCTGAGATATGGTGAAATGAAGAGATAATATGGATTTGACAATATTAAAATATAAAATAAGTTGTAGTGATTTTTCAATTCCGAACTTAATTTACTTTTTGATCTAGCCAATTGAATTGTTAGAATATGTTGTGAAACATATGATTTAGGAAATGGAGTATGAGATCTACAACAGAGTGAGGATCACATTTAATTCCATGAAGGAGAATTTCGTTCATAGAATTATGTGCAAATAAATAAGGAAATATACTTTATTGGGTGTAAAATTGGAGAATCTATAGGTTGACGGACTAAAATGCCTAATTTTGTCTTAGCGTTTAAAAATTAAAGCGAGAGTTATCCTTCAGGTGAAGGGAAGTGGGAGCTCTGGAGTTGGAGCTAGTATCCTTCTAGCCCAGCCACGAATTTAGGGACTAAACCTAAGATTAGCCAATGATTTTCTCTAACACTGCTTCAGGGTAGAGAATTAAACTTGCTCCTATTTGGCACAATACAAATTAAAACCATTTATCTCATCTCATTTTACCAAAATCTCATTGTAGTGGGAAAGATGTTTCTTCACATAAGAAATCTTCATCACATAAACATAGTTTAATAGTTTAGTAGTTACTGTTTAAACTTTGTATTTCAATTTTGTTATTTATTAAATAATTTAGTTCTGATAATATCTCAACATTCAAAATTAGTGACAGTAATTTCGTTTTGACTTTCTATGAATATCCTAGTAAATTTATCATTTCAAATTTAAACTTTCCTCGTGGGATCAATATTTTGGGCTTAAATAGAAAGTTCGTTATTACTAGATAACAATACATATACTTGCATAGAATCTCAACATTAATTGCTTTGATTCCAAATTCATAAAATCTCAACATTAATTGCTTATTTTTCTAAATCATAAAATATTACATCAAGATTTTGGCACCGTTGCATGGTGGAGTAAACTATAGTTATTTACACAACTATATTTCACTCGAGATCAAGAGGAAGGGAGGATGTTTCATTCCTTCATTAAACATGTAGGGAAGTCATGGTGAGATCGTCACAGACCAAAATCTCAATCTAATAAAAGAAAAATAAATTCAAGAAATTATCCTATCATGGTTAAATTCATCATGATTAAATTATGGAAATGGAGAAAGAGAAGGCTTATGTGTCATCTCATCTTATACTCAATAAATAACTCATGAAGTCATGTTGGGAGGCTAAGTAAAATCATTTTGAGAAGCCTTATCCACCTCATGAACCATCCAATGAGGAGAGAACAAACCATGGACATCCAATAAATCCATTCTCAAGATTATGATGAAAAATTCATGGGGAAGAGAGAAGATGGATATGCATAGCCTCCCTTATCTTCTTCTAACTCCCCTACAACACCACCAACCTTCCCTTATCAATCCGATGTTCTATAGCCACCTCCAATAGCTATAAAAGAGCTAACTTGAGGGCTTCAAGAGGAGAGGATACCAATCTACAATCTCCATTACCAAAATCTCTTAACAACAAATTTATCCTCAAAACCCTAAGGAATTGAATCCTCATAGAATTAGCTCCTGAAATCCACTGAACGGTTTCAATTTCACTCCCCAATTCTAGGGAAATTTTTGGATTTGACATAAACCCATTCAAAAATCCCAATTGACCCCACTAAAAGCTTCCTTAGACTTGCAATGAAATTTGGCCCTCTTCATAGGCTCTAACCCACTCCTCAATGAAGTCGTGAACCCATTTCATCAAGCTCATACCAAGACCTAATTTAGCTCAAATTAAATCAAGGAGAAGCTTTATAAGCTCAAGACAAAGCTCTGGATTTTTTATTTAATGAAGTTTCATCCTCTGAGGCCAATGTATGGTGATTAACCATAATTTAATCTATGTTTTTAGACATTGTAAAGATGATCATCACTTAATGGCCAAAGATCTGTATAGACATGTTTCCCAAGATGAGATGATGATTTAGAAACAAAAACATTTAAGTTTGGTGCAAGATCTAGGATGATATTAAGCTTTGATCATGAACGACAACCAAATCGTCTCCCTTTGGGATGATGAACCGATGTCGTCCATTTTTGTGTATTAAAATGGGATGGCTAGGATCTAGCCGGACCGTGGATTTGTCCATACAAAATAGATAGAACCGTTAGCCAGCTCAGCGCCTATGTAGAAAGCTTTGCCAATCCGATAGTGTCGCGTAAGGTTTCGATGAATCTAATGATCTAGTCAGCCGCCGTGCTGTATAAAAAGAAAATTCACAATTTCCAGTTTATTTTAGTTCAAAAATGAAAAAATATTCAAAATTACATAACTTGACATGGAAAAATAACAAAAATATGACCAAAATACTCATGGATTCAAAAAAATGAGGAGAAAATTATGAAAGGAAAACAAAATTTAATAAATTATATTTAATTTTTAATTAATTAATTACTTTCTGGAGTAATTTAATTATTAAAAAATTATTTTTAAATAAGAAAAGATCTGAAAAATTTAGGGATTAACCATTAAGTCCTTAGGCATGTCCTTTGATTTCTGAAAAGGTTAAGAAAATTCCTTAGGGTCCAATTTTCTAATTTCTATCAAACTTTGTGAAAATTTCCAAAACAATAATATAAAATTAAGAGATTGGAAATTAAATTTGAAAATGGTAAGAAAATTTAGAGTGATACTTTTGAACTATAAAATGACAATTTTTTAGCCATTTGAAAATTATAAAGGACATCTTCATCACTTAGGGTCAAAAATTGTGAAACTCTAAATTTTCACTTTAAACCCTAGAATTAACTAGGCTTGAACCTTAGCCTTAAATAACATGTAGGATTGACCAAATCCTAAATTATAAACTTGATTCCTAAATTAGAAATAGGGTGAACGTAAACCCTAACCAAAATGAGGTTTAGTCATCTCCTCTATACTCAAAGTCAAAATCTCAAATGATGAGTTCAAACTCACACAACACCTAGGTCTAACATATATAGAGTTAGGTTAAAACTTGAATCCAATCCTGAATGGATTTAAACCAAACTAAGACATTTATGTTTAATTTTGGTGAACCCAACTTTCACAAAAACCATAATAAGTTCTATTCCTCAATTAGACCTAATTAATCTTCTTAAACCTTAAGAACATTAGGTTTAGGACATATTAAACCCTAATGAGGTCTAAACTTTAATTATTCCTAATTGACTACCTTAAGTCATAATCACATTAGGCTTACGTAAACTTAAACTATAATTAGGTCAAAACCCAAATTAGACCTAATTAACCTTCTTAAACCTTAACAACATTAAGTTTAGAACATATTAAACCCTTATTAGGTTAAAACTTCAAATCGACCTAACTAACTATTTTAAGCATTAATCACATTAGGCTTAGGTAAACCTAAACTCTAATTTGGTCTAAACCCTAGTTAAAGCTAATTAACCTTCTTAAGCCTTAAAAACACTAAGTTTAGGACAATTAAACCCTAATTAGGTCTAAACCATAATTACAACTAATAAAGTTTCTTAAGCCTTAATTGCATTAGGGCTTAACACAAACAAACTCTGATTAGATCCAAAACACAATTATACTGTACATATTTTAAGCCTTAACCATAATAGGCTTAACACTATTAAACTCTAATTAGGTCTAAACCCCAATTAGACCTAATCAACCTCTTTTAAGCCTTAACAACATTAGGCTTAACATAATTAAACTCTCATTAGTTCTAAACCTCAATTTGACCTGATCGACCTCTTTTAAGCCTAACCACATCCGGCTTAAGATAATTAAACCTTAATTGGGTTTAAACTTCAATTACACCTAATTGACCTTATTTAAGATTTAACTATAATAGGCTTAAGATAATTAAACCTTAATTAGGTTTAAACTCCAATTAGACCTAGTTGGCCTCTTTTATGCCTTATCCACATTAGGCTTAAGACAAATAAACCCTAGTTTGGTCTAAACCATAATTAGACATAATTAAACTTTTTTTAAGCCTTAATAACATTAGACTTAACACAAACAAACTATAATTACGTATAAACCCAAATTATACCTAATTAATACCTTTTTAAGCCTTAATTACATTAGACTTAACACAAACAAACTCAAATTAGGTCTAAACCCCAATTAGACCTAATTAAGTATCTTTAAGCCTTATCCACAATATGCTTAAGTTAAATAAACCCTAATTAGGTCTAAAACATAATTAGACCAAATTACACCTTTTAATCCCTAATCACATTAAGCTTAACATAATAAAACCCAATTAGATCTAACCCTAATTAGAACTAATTAACCACTTTAAGACTTACTCACAGTAGGCATAATTCAACCTAAAGCCCAATAAGGTCTAACCCTAATTAGACCTAATTAACCACATTAAGCCTTACATACATTAAGCATAAGTTAATCTAATCCCAATTAGGTCTAACCCAAATTAGACCTAATTAAACACATAAATCCTTACTTACAAAAGGCTTAAGTCAACCTAAACCCTTAGGTTCAACCCAAGGTTCAACCCAATTTGAACCTAAATCAAATCTAAATTTTAGATTTAGCCTAACTTAATGGTAAGTCAAATCAAAGCCTTAGATTCAATCCAAACTTGAACCTAAGTCAATCCAAACCATTAGGTTCAAGCCAACTTTAACCTACGTCAACCTTTAGGTTCAATTGAATTTGAATCTAAGTCAACAATTAAGATAAATCTTAGGTTCAATTTGTATTGAACCTATATCAACTTTAAATTCTTACCTACATTAGACATAAATCATTTTTAATCTTAGGTTCTACCTAAATTGAACCTAAACCATTTCATACCTTAAGTCATACCTACATTGGACTCAAACCAGCTTAAACGTTAAGTTGCATCTACATTGGACTTAGATCATATTTAAGATTAGTTTCTACCTATCTTAAATCTTAAGTCCTACATACATTGGACTTAAACCTTCTTAAACTTTATGTTCTACCTACATTGAACCTAAATCATCATCATACCTTAGGTTCTACCTACATTGAACCTAAGCAATCTTAAATCTTAAGTCCTACATACATTGGACTTAAACCATCATAAACTTTAGGTTCTACCTACATTGAAACTAAATCATCTTCTTATCTTATGTTCTATTTACATTGAACCTAAAACTTCTTATGTCGTACCTATGTTCGACTTAAACCATCTTAAACTTTAAGTCCTACCAACATTGGACATAAATCATTTTTAATTTTGCGTTCTACCAACATACAACCTAAACCATTTCATATCTTAGGTTCTACTAACATTGAACCTAAATCATCTTAAGTCCTAAATACATTGAATTAAAACCATCTTAAACTTTAGATTCTACCCACATTGAATCTAAATCACCTTAAATTTTAAGTCCTACCTACATTGGACTTAAACCATGTTAAACTTCAGGCCCTGCCTACATTGGACTTAAACCATGTTAAACTTCAAGCCCTGCCTACATTTGCTCCCTATCTTATAACTTATAAAATGAAACTCAAGTGACCTTGAAATTTCATGGGAACACAATTATGATTTAATTAAAATATCATATGAGAAAAATGTGGTCTTTTAGATTTTTATTTTAATTCAAAAATAGCATTTTTTTCAATATTAATTTCTTTAATTAATCAAAATAAGATTTTTCAGCCATGGGAGAATTATTTGAGGTTCACCTAGGTCAGAGGAACACTAAGACAAAATTCTATGATTTTTCACATTACATTATAATTATTATAATTATTATAATGATTTTAAGTGATTTAATTTAATAGAAAAAATGTTTTAATTACATATTTTTTATATTTTTATTAAATCTTTGTAATTCTAGAGAACTCAGACGAACAAAAAGTTTTTTCTTATGATTATTAGTTTATTTATTATAATTATTTTAAACAAAACTTAAGGAAAATACATTTTTAGCCTTTAAAAAATTATTTTTAACTTAAAAAAATAATAAAAATATTCTAATGAGCCCAAAGTAATCATAAAGTAATTAAGACCATTTTGAACCATTTTAGTATTTTTGAAAATTTTAATTATTTTTCATTCAAATAATAGCTTAAGAAAAAGTATTTTCTAAGAAATAAATTTTATGTTACCTGAGTGCCCCTATTGACAAGGAACTTAGAAAACTAATTATCATAATTTTTCTAAGTATAATTATTTTATTATATTTATTTTTGTACAAAAATATAATTTTTCTTAAAAAATCAAATTTAGTACTTAAACTTAATCATATAAATTTCCAATTTGACAGTGAGTCAACATGATTTTTATACAAAAAGTGTAAATAATTTTATTATTATTAAATAACATTAAATCAAATAAATTAAAACATGCTTTAAACATTCTGTTAGCTATAAAAAGAAACAAAATTATCCAAACCATTCTGATATTTTTTCTATGCTTCTCTAACCATATGAAACCTACAAAAATTTATCCAATAATTTTCTAAGTGATATTTTAATTTAGATAATTTTGTCAATCCAAATTAGCCATCCAAGCTTGGAAATTAGGGTTTCCTACACAGGAATGCTCTCTGATTTTAGAAAAATAAGATAACATCCCCTTTGTCATGAGGAATGAACCCTCAAAGTTTCATGTTATGGTGGATAGTATTAAATCATTTAACATTAAAATACCTCTCAGGATATTCAATTAATTAAAACTCAGAGACTCATTAAATAATTTTTATTTTTCCTCCACATTATTCTGCTTTGTTTACTATGCAAGAGGGTACTTTTGTTTTTTTTCATGATTTTTCTATGCAAAGATATGAATTTTTGATGTTCTATAATTAAATAAAATTATCTTAAAACAGATTTTCCTACTTATCCACGTCAACTTAGGTAGCCTCGAACAACACATGTCTCTTCTTCTGATTAGGCCCCACTAGAAGAGTAAGCCTACTATTCATGCACCAAGAGTTT
This sequence comes from Phalaenopsis aphrodite, assembly GCA_003013225.1. Taxonomy (NCBI): domain Eukaryota; kingdom Viridiplantae; phylum Streptophyta; class Magnoliopsida; order Asparagales; family Orchidaceae; genus Phalaenopsis; species Phalaenopsis aphrodite. The sequence continues at coordinate 487,332 of NEWO01000085.1, read as the reverse complement.
GTCTGGTGCCATCTGGTTTATCCATTTGATACGCGCTTGAACAGAAGGTCCTTCGTCACTGTCCCCGATTAACAAAACTTGTAAGTCGTCAAATTTCAAGACCTAAGATCTCGCTCGATACTCAACCAAATCAAGTGCAGTTTGTTCCTACACCTTCATCTACTCAAGAAAAACTCATCTATTTGGTTACAATGCTATGAAGTTAAACTTCTCCTTACAATTGTTGAAATCGAGCTCAAAATTAGCATAAGAGGTGAGGCCTCGATTGGGTGCTTGTAGAAGCTTCCATGTGAGCCGGTGAACCTCCTCTAAGTGTTTGTTTGAGCTAAAATATGGTCTAGGTAAGAATTCAATGAAAAGGTGGAACGACCTTGGTCTAGGAGTGGGTTAGAGAGCTAAAAAAGTGGGATTTTGATGTAAAACTTCCTTTTTTTGGTAGGATGAAGATTTTGGAATGTTTAATTTGAAGCTTAGTGAGGTTTTGTGGAATGACAAAAAATGTCTTGGATTTTGAACTCGAAATTTAGCTCTCATAGAGGGATATAGAGGGGGAGAATGGTGGGCTTGATCTTAGATGTTCTTGAAAAGTTTCTAGAAGCAATTGGATAGAGTCTCCCCAGGAAATTGAGTAAGTCATACTTTGGCCGTAGAAGAGGGAGTTTAAATTACCATTGAAGGGGTAAGGCTTAAGGCTTCAATTAAGGTGCACTTAGTAACTTATGTGGAGGGCTAAAGAAGGCTAAAGACCCATTAGGATGAGCCATCTTGGATGGGTGAATTTGAGTGCACTTGGGTTTCTGCGGCCACTAGGCCAGTCGGCAGGACCAGGGGCGGTAGCCAGAAAAGTTAGAAGACCTAGGAGAATGATTAACCATCAAATACTGTAGGAGATCCTTTAAACTAAGGGACCATTGGTCCATGGTTGAAATAGGGTGGGCTTGGTTGGTCTAGCCTGGTCACTATTATCTAAAACGTGGTTGTGGTTGCTTTGGCTTGATAAATTTGATTTGGTTTGATCAACATTAGAGAATGGGTTCAATTTTGGGCATTTTGGCATGAAGTTGGGTTTGGGTTGAGCTAGTCATGGAATTGATCTCAATTGATTGATCCTAAAGGTGTAGACGATTGTCATAAACAGTCTAGAGAAAGAAATGATTGATTTTGACTTGATTTGGAAGCTCAATTTGATGGATTATTGATCATGATCATTTTTTGTGCATTTGGGTTAGCCTTTGGTTAGGGTTGTAATTAGACCCAATAGATGGTTCAAATTGGTCCAAGTGATTTTGATGAAGAGTTTTGGATACCAATTAAGTGGAAAATTTGGGCTTATGAAGGTAAATTTGATGGAATTTGGAGTTTAGGGCAAAATTGGGGATTTTAGTCCAAGTTAAATTTTAGTAAGATTGGTGCTGGACCAAGGCTAATTGAGGGTTCAATTTGATGTGGGGGAGTATTGTAAAGAGTTTATGATATAAAATTGGGCAATTGGATATGTTTCGGGGTTCAATTTGGTGAAAATTTGACTTAGGGTCAAATTGGGGATTTTAAATATGGCTTTGGATTTGGTTTCAATCATTTTTAGGCATGATGAATTTGAGTTTAGAATTAAAATTGGGAAAAATGGGATCAAATTGGTGGACGTTGGAGGTGAATTGTGGTAATTGGGCCTTGAAGGGAAATTTGGGTTTTCTTGTCAAAATTTGTCAAACTAGTCAAATTAGGATCAATGGAGTGGTTCAAACTGGTTTTAGGGACATTTGAAATGATTTTGAAAGGTTTTGAACAGTTTGGGTCACGAGGGGTATTTTTGTAATTTTGGCAAAATCAGAGGTATTTTAGTAATTTGGAAATTTTGTCGGGTGTTTTGGATAATTTTGGTTGTTTCAAATGGTTTGAAATGATTTTTGTACAAAGTTCAGTATCTTGGGTGATTTTTGGGATTTTGGTAAAATTTGGGGTTTAAGGGTAGTTTGGTAAATTACGTTAAGGTTTAGGGGCAAAATGCTCAATTGGGTATTTTACTAGGATTGGGGTTGTCAACCACACAACCATGTTACCTGTGTCATGGACCAATAGAATTCCCTATTTTGGGTCCTCAAAGTACTGATCTTAGCTAAACTGTAGTCTGGGACTATTGGCCTAGTGGACCATATACAAGAGTTTTCCAAAAAGTTTAGTGACCAACTAAGCATTTTGGACTAAAGCCTGAGGTTGTGAGTGTAGGTAAGTGGGGGGTATCAAGTGTGTGTATGTGTGAAACTGACTAAAGCCACACCACCCAGGGTCCACCCTAAGGCCAAATTGTCCAATGGAGACTCCCTTTGAGCTCTCCAATACTAACCCCACCTACTAAATGTTAAAGGTTAGGACCAATATGTGGAACTTCAAATTGAGGAAAGAAAAGTTTAGAGTTTCGGTTCTTTTAGTAGTCCTCTAGGAATAGTCAATAGTAAAGTCATATGACTAGACCCTTGGCTACTAAGGACTAAGGAGGAAACTATGCCTCAACAAAAAGTTAGGTCATCAAATGGACCCCCAATAGGTGTAGTATGTCGGGCCGGCACATCGCACGTATTGGAATTAACTGAATAGATAATAAAAACCAACACAAATGTCTGATTCAAGACACTCAGAATAGAACATAAAAACAGTAGAAGATTTCTACTAGGGAGTAAGCAGGGAATCCAACTGGGGAAAAAGGAAGGGGCTTCTAGAAACAACCATCAGGAAAACTAACAGTCACAGCACATATTTGATTTTTGTTAGATTTTTAAAAAATTTATTTTTGATATTAATTTTAACAATTTAATAGGATAGAATTAAGTATTAGGAGATCAAATCGAGATGGAAAGCGCAAGGACTGATATCCAACTCAAGAGGTGACAAAATTGTAGAGAATGACAATCATTAAGGACATTATGCTAGGAAGAAAAGACTATACCAGTTCGGGCAACTGTTAGCAACGTTACGTTCGAACTAGATCTAGCTAAAAAATGGCAACCACTAGGGTCATTACACAAAACTTCAAGGTGGGAATCAAAATTCAGGTACTGTCCTTGAAAGGAGAACTAGAGTTTAGGTACCAGCCTTGAGAAGGAAAGACTATACCAACTCGTGCAACTGTTAGAGAGATTACATTCGTATATGATTTAGTCAAAGAATGGAAACCTCTTGGAACACTGCACCAAACTCAATATGGGAATCATAATTAAAGTTCTGACCTCAAAAGGAGAACAAGAATTAAGGTACCACCCTTAAGAAGGAAGGACTATACCAGCTCAGGCAAGTGCTAAGGACATTTTGTCCGAACTGGATCTAGTACCAAAATGGTAACCACTCACAACATTACACAAATCTTCAAGGTGGGAATCAAAATTTTGGTACAAACCTCAGAAGGAGAATTAGAATTTAGGCACAGGCCCCCAGCCTCAGAAGATGGGAATTAGAATTCAATTGCTAACCTAGAGATGAGAACTAGATTTCAGGTACTAACCTTGATGATGGGAATTAGAATTCAGGTACTTACCCCGAGATGAGAACTGGAATTTAGGTACCAGCCTTGGAAGAGGAGAAGTAGAATTAAGTTACTGACCCCAATTTAAGACTAGAAATCCGGTATCAGCCTCAGAAGATGGGAATCAAAGTTCAGGTATTGACCCCGAGATGAGAACTTGAATTCTAGTACTAACCTCGGAAGATGGGAATCAGAATTCATGCACTAATCCCGAGTGCTGAGATTGCTGAGAAGGCAGTAGGAATGAAGCCTATCTCTAATGCTAGGATTTGTTGGATATAGAGATTTTTAGAAATTTGTTGAGATTTTGTGAGGAGTGTGGCACTCCATGGGGGATTGTGACAGATTTTTACAGATAGATACATTTGTGCTGCGAAAGCAAAGAGTGTGGAACTTTGGATTCGAGAGGAATTAATTTATTAAATTTATCATTTCCCTGTTTGCTTTATCATCATTTGATTTTTATGGTATCTTTCCAAATTTAATCTCTATTGATTGATTGATTTCAAAAATTTTTTTTTAAATTCTTTAAAAAAACTTTCATTGTATCGTTCTTTGTTCATTATAATTTAGAACCAATGTGTGGTTTTGTGGCTCTTTATCCCTCATAAAAAATTAGCAATTTGATAGATATACTGAATTTTGAAAGAAACGTCATTTAAAATTCTTCAAATATGTGTTACAAGTTGAACGTATGCTGAAAGACAACATGTTGAATACATTATGAAGCATCAAATGTTGAATAAATATTAAATACTAAAATCATCTTGAACATTACATATCATATCTAACGCATCGTGATGCAGTAAAAAAAATGAAAAGAACTATCTATCTATCCTCTGTGGCGAGCTCATGATCAAACTGAACTTCTAAGTCATGCTCCGGGACAAGAATTATATTTGTGTGCACCTAGAGGTACAACTATCTCACACCTCATATATGCACAGTTCTTCCAATTCTGGGTCTGAATGAAATCCATGTGGTATCTTGTTGTTATCCATTCTTCTTAACATAATAGAAACACTTGGATGCCACACTTTTAGGTTGCAGTGCTTTGCCAAATCTGCTCTATTTCCTTTCAAAATTAAAACTAAACCCACTAGCAACAAAATTTCAACAGATCCTTGGAATCATCTAAAGCCAACAATATCAATTTTTTTTCCAAATAGAATACTGCTCTATTGACCTCACTTTTGACTGAGGTATAGCTATTTCCTCTTTAGTAGCCTAGGGTCTAGCAATAAGACTTTCCTGTTGACTATTCTTAGAGGACTAGAAAAGGAGCCCTCATCATTAAAAAGTCTAAACTCTTCTCTGCTCAACTTGAAGCTCCACATATTGGTCCTGACCTCTAGCACTTGGTAGGTGGGGTCAATATGGGGAATCTCAAGGGGTGTCCCCATAAAACTGCTTGGCCTTAGGGTTGACCCTAGGTTTTGGTCTGGAGCTAGTTCAATCACTTACACTTACTTTCAATCACATTCACTCACAACCCTAAACCCAAGCTTATTAACTTTTATCCCTTGAGCTTTTGGGAGACTCATGTACATGGACCCTTAGACCCACTAGCTCTAGGCTAAGGTCTAGCCAAGACCACTACATAGAGGACCCAAATGGAGATTCCATTGGTCCATGGCTCAAACAGGATGGTTGGCACCCAACTTTCACCAAAATACCCAACTTAGCCTTTTGCCCCCAAATCGACCAAACTTACCAAAATACCCCCGAACCCCAATTTATACCAAAATTCCAAAAAATGCCTAAATTACCTAAGTTTGTTCAAAAATCATTTCAAACCATTTGAAACTAGCCAAATTGCCCAAAACTTTCCAAAATTGCCAAAATTACCAAAATACCTCAAAATTTGCCAAAATTACAAAATACCCTTGGTAGTCCAAACTTTTCCAAAACCTCAAAATCATCTCAAGTGTCCCTAAAACCAATTTATTCCCTTCAATTAAACCTAATTTGATCAATTTGACCAACTTTGACTAAAAGCCCAAATTGCCCTTAAAGGCCAAATTTCCCAAAATTCACCCTAAATGTCCATTAAATTGACCCAAAATACCCCCACCCCTCCGGGCCAAATCCAATTATAAATTCAAATTAATCAAGCTCAAACTCAATTCAAACAAAATCCATGTCACATTTGAGTTCAATTTCAACCCAAGTCAAAAAGCCCAAATTTGGCCTAAAACCAAAAGGCCACTCAATTGAACCCCCAAATCTTTTTAATTGCCCCAATTATGCATCATAAACTCTTGGAAACTTCTCCACACACCAATTTTATCCCTCAATTTACCTTGATCAAGCTTCAATTTCACTTAATTTGAACCCAAATCCTAAATTCCCAAATTTTCTCTTATTTAGCCATGTGCCCAAATTCCACAAAATTGAATGCCCTAGCCCCAAAATTGGCGCCCAATTAATGTTGAGAACTCTTCATGACATTTCCAAGACCATTTTAAACTCTCAATTTGGACTTAACTCAACTCTAGCCCAACCTAAACCGAAGTGTAGCCCAACATTACCAAATTGATAAAGTGCCCAAAATCTCTCAAATTTCACCTCCAAATCAATTTAAAACCACTCCAAATATTTTATAAACCCCTCATGATAATCATACACACAAAATTGATCAAACAATTGGGCTCAATGTCATGACTAGCTGCTATGATATTTAGTATATGCAAATATTTAAGAAGTGGACACCACACAATGGCGCCAAAAACTTGATGCTCGCAGATTTATAATAAATATGCAATATAATCCAAAAAAAATACTTTTTTATAAAAATACTTTATTTTTTAAAACTCTTTTTAAATTGGTGAATCTCCTTTAATATCAATGCAAGTATATGTATCGCTCAAGTAAGAAAGGGCTCTAATGAAGGTCTAGATATTGATCCCACAGGGAAGTTGGAAAATCCTAAAGTAAATTATGAAAATTATTTTATATAAAAAACAAACAAAAAAAATGTAAAGTTCAAAGTTGGAATATTGATTACTCTGGCAAATGCTAATTAAAATGCAGATGTAAGACTATCGAAATTAAACAAAACTAAAAACTAAAACTAAAGAACAATGACTAATCCAATGTTTTCTCGCTAATTTCGTGGTTAGGCTGGGAGGATACCGGTTCTCACTCCAGAGCTCGTACTACTCTTTCCTCTGAGGGCTGACAATCTTGCATTAGTTTCTAATCAACTGAACTAAAATGTGGTTTTAATCTGTCACCTTAAAATCTCCAATTCTGCATTCAACTGTGTAATTTTCCCTATCTTGTAAAAATCATATTTCATTTAAGAACATATGTATCTCAAAACGCTTTGACATTTCAATTGGCTAGATGGAAAAGTAAATGAAGATCGAAGTTCAAATCATCACAAATTATTATTATTTAATATTGTGGAAAACACAATCTGTTCTACACAAAATCATATATTTAAAGTAAGGAGAAAGATTAGGATGACTACTCAGAATTCATGAGAAGGATATGACAAAACACGAATTTCATATGAAAAAATAAGTTTACACAAAAAAAAAAAAATAACAATACAACTTATCTAACAATCCTTCCAAAATATATCCCTAGAAGTTCTCTCCAAACCTTTCTCTATTTACAATCGATCCCAATTCTCTCTTAGAAGTGTAATGAAGAAGAAATCTCTCACATTCCCTCTCCTCTTGTAACCCTAGAAGAAAATCTTCTCTTCTCTCTCTCGAACTCACACCACTTTCTCTCTCTCCCTCACGTCACACAAAAAAGCCTCTCTCAAACTCTATGAAGCCTTCCTCCTTTATTTTGGGCTGGCTCCTTTGGAAAAGAAAACAAAATTTTCTCCAAAATTCCCTCGAGAAGACAACTCTTTTTAATTCAAAAGATGTGTCTTTTTTTCTAGGAGTTAGATTCCTTAATAATAGAGCCTTCCAGAGTGTCTAGATGCATTGAATTACTACAAGAGGTGTGTAAAATAAGTGTCCCTTTAAAAATTTGCTCAAAATTTGTCCTGAACCTCCATAGTTTGAAAAGTTGTCTGTGGTGCATCATGCGTCGATCTGGAGCATCATGTGTCAGCTCTCTTGATTTTGGCGCGTCATACGACCATTTGGTGCATGATGCCCTAGAATCTTAAAATTGAATATTTTAGCTCTAAATTTCATGCATTTTTCTATTTTTTCTCCAAATGCGTAAAAATGATACACCTACAACAAAAACACAAAAATACTCTTCTTTAAAGTGCAATATAACCAAAAATCGCATAAAATAAATACTAAAAAATATAATATCTTGGTGTATTAAAATCTCCCAAACCTAAATGTTACTTGTTCTCAAATGGAACTTTTATTACATATGAGAATCTGACTTAGGATAGAGATTACCTTATAACTTCTATATTTTAGTTTAAGAAGTAGAATAGCAAAATTTAAGAAAAACCCTTTAAGAACTTAGATTCAAACCCTTAGTCTAGGAATACTTAGTAATCAAATTTAAGATTTCTGAATATCTATTCATTTCAAGAAAAATTACAATTTGTCATATTAAGAACATTTAGACCATTCATATGAAAAAGAAATTCATGAAAACTTTACTAGGAATGCTACTAATACTTCGATATAAGTTTAGAAAATGTAATAAAGATCCTTCCTTAAGTTGATTCAACTGAAGCCAATTTTTGATTAGGCATCCCCTCAAGCTTCTCGTACTTATTTTTCTTTCCTTTATATTTCTTCTCTCTATTTTTTTTTCTTTTTCTTCTAGGATCTTTCCATTCCCTTATATTCTTCTCCTTCTTCTTTTTCATATTAGGATTACTATATCTGGATAACCTTTAATAATTTTAAACACCACTATCCTCTTCTTAAAGTTAAAACTCTATATCTTCTTTATTTTGTAAATTCATATTAGTTTATGATTTTTCATAAAGTCTCATTCTTTTATTTTTACATGAAAACCTAAAATTCTTAACACTTCAAAAATACAATTTTCTTTATTTTAAATAGAAAAACATAGTCTTATCCTATCATACCAAATATCTTTAACTTTAGAATTAATCTTCATTATTAAATACTTTTTACCTAAATTTACCACAATATTTATAAACATAAGTATTGTCATTTTAAAGTTAAATTTCAATATCCCAAGCCATGTTAAATTAATTTTAAAAAAATATAGTTACTTAAGGACAAATAAAATTTAGTTTAATCCTTTTCAAAATAATTTTTTTCCCCCAAACTTAAGTTTTTAAGTGATTTAGAAAATATTTTTACTATCAAATTTAGTAGGTGAAAGAAAGCAATAAATGCATGAAAAGAATAACTGACCTGTAAAGGATTTCTGACTATGAAACTTGGTTGTGGTATACTATATGTACTAACTGTAAAACTTCATACAGGCTTTAAGGGATTAAATAAAATATAATACATTCTAGAGAACTTTATGAGAATTAAAAACATAAATACAAAAACTAAAAAAATACTAAACTGACAAACTAAACTGAAAATACAAAAAATACAGAAAAAGTGAATGTCTACAGTTACTATTACAGATTCTGATCACAACACAACACAAAATTTTTTACTACAATAGTTTTCAAATGAAGTACATCACAATATAAACAACAACAACAATCAAACCTAAAAAAAACTAAACTAGTCTCATAAAATATCAATCCTTATCTCCTTCCTCTTCATCATTTGATTCTTCTCTTCTTCTTCTTCTTCTTCTTCTTCTTCTTCTTCTTCTTCTTCTTCTCCTTCTTCTTCCTCTTCATGAATGGGAGTATAGGGAGTGAAACTGGGCAAGTAAAAAAGTCCACATTAAGTTCACCCCTAAGATGCCTTAATATGAGATTCTCAAACTTAATATCTTGTTGAACTCTCCTCTACTGATTTTTCATTAATATATGTATTCCTTGCTCCTATCTCTCCAAACAGAGTTTGAATATTAACTATATCCATTTGTTGAATCATGAGTTGATCCATAATACATTAAAGCAATGTAGATCGAGAAGTAGATGCTCCTGCAACAGATGTAGAGGGTCTATCCCTTCTTCCACTTCTTGACTCAACAAATGTTTCTACTCCTTGAATCATTTGCCTCCTAATAAGATTTTGTGGTTATAATCTTTCATCATTTCTGTGGGCTTCTAGTCTTGATTGTTCATATAGAGTGAAAATCAAGGCAGGGTATCTAAATCCTCCAACTGTAGAACTGCAAGCTATACTCCAAGCATGATGAACTATAAGTGCACCAACATCTATTGCCTTCTTGTTCTGCATGTAATAGTTTTGCATAGATCTATCTTTTATAACATTAGTTAAATGATTTGTTGACAACATTCTAGCAGAAATGAAGTGGTGTCATTTTTTTGACTGAATAGTTTACATGGAAGCAGGGAAGTTAACTATCTTGTTATTCTTAATCTTCCATTCCCCTCTTCCATCAATCAAAAATACAATCACTTCCTCCAAAGATGAATCAGTCATCACAATTGCAGTGTAATCATCAATAAATACACCCCTCAAACCATAAAAATTATTGATCCAATTAGCAATAAATTCAATCTGCTCACCTCTCACAAAGATGTGATCTTCAGTAGTGAATCTCGGGTTCGCATAAAACTCTCAAACCATCAAGAAAATTGCTATGGAAGTGAAGTAGCAGAATCATTCGGAATTCCTAGAAAGAACCAGTCTCTCGACCTCGCTACCCGAGTTTGCAAACGCCCGTTCTTGGATCTTTTTTTTTGTCTCCAACTGAGTATTATAACTATGCCGAACTTTAAAACTAACAAATTTTTGTGCATAGAAGTCCTCGGATGGCCTTCCTCTCTTAACTCGTGGAGCCAATTGAAAATTCTATGAAAACCCAAATACAGTCCAAATAAATTTCTAAATCATAAATCAAACTCCTCAAGCAAGGTTATTTGGTATGAAACTTTTTACCATGAGTTTTCTTCAGGCATTTTCATCAAAAAACCCAATTTTAGGATCTCCCAAAATCCATGGTGAAAATAAAAAATTTCTAGGTTAAAGTGAAGCTCTTACTGAGAGAAGATGATAACTATAGTTTTAAGCCTCTGAATCCTTCTCTGTCTCCCATAATATGATTCCTTAGACCAAGGTCTTGAGGTAGAAGACGAGTCAAGAAGTGAAAATGGAGTTTGTCCATATGATTTAGTGGTTTTCTAGGAAATATACTGTGTTCGGGCCTTTGGCACATCATGCGCCATTTTGGAGCATCATGCGCCAAGGCTCTGTAAGTTAGCGCAGCATGCGCCAGAGCTCAAATCTTTGGGATTTCGGTTTCTATGAAAATCTCCTCCATACATCTTTGTGTCAACTTTTATTTAACTCAAATAAACCATTCTAAGCATACATAAACATCACCGTAACATATAACTTTCATAAAAAACACAAAACTCATATTTATATATAAAATCCACGCTATTACAAACTAACATTTTTCAAGCCAATAAACATCAAATTCAGTATTCTAAAGCAAACCAACATCCTAACACTGAAATCTAAACATCAAAATTCAAAACATAAACATAGATAGTGTTCATTATAAAGGAAATACAATCCAACACAATAATTTAAAATAAACAGTACTACACAAGATACTCCATGCATAAACTAAGATCAAACAACATCTTCACTATCGTCCTCCTTGATATCTCCCGTTGATTGGTAGTGTACATACAAATTGTAGAAAGGTAAAAATGGATATTTATCAGTTGAATTTTCCTCCTCAATCCAAGCATGTTTTCTGAACATACGTACCAATCCATCTTCAATATTCCCTGTATGTTCAAATTGTTCATGCAGTCTCCAATCCATATGATCCAGCATTTCAATAATATTCCCAATCAAGTGCATGAGATTTTGCACCTCTTTTTCTATCTTCTTGATCTCTTTGAAAGTGCACTCAAGTTGTAGTAAGGCTGAAAAGGTGATGAATTCAGAGATCCTTATCCATCAGTACATTTATATCATTTTCATCTCCCATTCCAATACAGTTGCAGTAGACTTTCGAATCCATCGGCTTCCAAGAAAGTAGCACTTTTCCTAACTTTCATAAGGTACTTGTGATTGACTGTAAAGTAGGAAAATAATGGATGGATGTCCCAATCTAGCTGCAGACCCATTCACAATCAAACCCAAAACTAATTTCACCATAATAGCTCCAACATCAATAGGTTTTCCGGTTTGAATATAATAGTTCAAAATGACAATCTCCTTAGTGACCATACTAATTTTCATGGTTGGCAGTAATTTCAATGCAATAAAGAAGTGTTAGGTTTTTAAAACTAGATTAAAAAATGATGAAGGAAAACTTACATTTCCATCATCTCTAGCCTCCCAATTCGTATCTTCATCCGTAAGGTAGCGTTATAGTTCATTCATAATCTCTCTTGTCACGGTAAGCTTTGCTTAATGGTAGATAAACACATTTGCAATCATAAACATCTCGTTTATTCTTGAAAGAGTGAACTGCACAAACCTACCTTGCATGTAAATAATTCCTTGGTTAATCTCATGAAGATTTTCAAAAAATTATTTTACTACACGAACAACAATAACGGTTGTAGCGTAGCAAAGCAATTCCCAATGCCTCTGCGCAATAGTCTCTTCTACTTGAGTGTTCGACATGTTGAATCCTCGATTCACAAATCTCCTTTCTTTGATAAGTTTCTTCTTCACTAGAAATTGATCATGTAATTTCTGTGCATCATAACTAACGATCTTTCTCTAGTTGAGATTTCCAAATCTAGAAGAGTTTCTACATTAGGAAGCCCTAGGATTTGACAAGCGAGGACTCTTCCTTCATTTTTTCCCGTAAAATATGTCTTGGAGTCAGTTTTTAGGAGTCATATGGAGAAGATACCGCAAAAAATTGTTATTTACACGTTTTAAACACTTTCAAACCTGCAGCACATCATGTGTCGATCAAGCGCATCATGCAACAACTCTCTGGAAAGTGGCGTATCTTGCGTCATTTCCAAAAATTTTGTCATTTCATTTTGATCTAATAAATTCTCATTTTTTCCATAAAATTAGGCAAATAAATATTTTTATGTTTTTAAATATTTTATCAAATACACGGACTACATAAAGACCTAAGTATAAAAAGATAGAAAATATATCAAGCAAAACAAACTCAATAACTAACTAACAGAGATACATATGGGTTGCCTCCAATAAAGCGTTTGGTTTAATGTCGTCATCCCGACATTCCTAGACTTATTTTGGGTGACCCAACATTACTGTCTCCTTGAAAGCTATTCTTTGACCATTAAAATATGATTTCAATCTGTGCCCATTCACTTTAAATATTCTTCCAATATTAGGGTCTTCAATATTAACTGCCCCATAAGGATAGACATTTATAACTTTGAATGGCGCTTTCAACTTAAACTTCAATTTTCCAAGAAAAAATTTCAATCTTGCATTGAATAACAAAACTTCATGTCTAGGTTCAAATTCTCTTTTTATTATTTTCTGATTATGTCATTCTTTCATCTTTTCCTTATAAATCCTCGCATTATCGTAAGATTCATTCCAAATTTCCTCAAGCTTATTCAATTGCAATAAACATTTCTCACCAACTTCTTCCAAATTGAAATTATATTCTCTTATAGTCAAGTAAGATTTATTCCCCAATTCAATTGGCAAGTGACAAGGCTTCCCAATAATTAATCTATAAGAGGGCCTCCCTCAAGGTGTCTTATAGGTTTTCCTATATGCCCATAATGCAGCATCAAATCTAGTTGACCAATCCATTTTAGTAGGATTAACACTAATTTTACGATTAGATACTTCTGCTAAACCACTAGTCTGAGGATGAAAAGCAGTTGCAATTTTATGAATTATAATATATTTTTCCACTGTAGCTATTACATTTCTAAAATAAGATCCTCCATCGGTAATGATTACTCTCATCATTCCATATCTTGTAAAAATATTTTTTATTAAAATTTTTGAAACACTCTGTGCATCGCATCGAGGTAAAGCGATTGCTTCAATTCATTTTGAAATGTAATCCACTGCAATTAATATGTATATATTTCTGAATGAAGGTATAGTTGGTCCCATGAAATCCAATCCCCATGTATCAAAAATTTCAATTTACAAATTAAAATTTAGAGGCATTTCATTTCTTCTTGAAATATTACCTACTCTATGACACCAATCACATGTTTTGATATATATATTAACTTCTCTAAAAGGAGTAGTGTAATAAATTCCAGATTGTAAAATTTTATGAATAGTTTTATCATTCCTAAAATGTCCTCAAAATTTAGAATCATGACATTTTTGAATAATCTCTTGAATTTCTTCATAAGGTACACATCGTCTCATCATTAAATCTTTACATTGCTTATATAAATGAGAATCATCCCAAAAATAATATTTTGCATCATGAATGAATTTCTTTTCATGTCTTTTAGTTAATCAATATGGTAAAATATCATTAACAATATAATTTACAATATCAACATACCAAGGTATTTCCCATCTTTTAACTGCATAAAGTTGTTCTTCAACAAAAGTTTCATTAATTTCTTTTTCCATATCCAATATTTCTTCTTGTTCTAGAATTTATAGATTATCAACAATTTGATTATCAATCCCTTTCCTATCGACTACTACAAAATCAAACTCATGCATCAGAAGTACTCATTTAATTAAACTTGGTTCAACATCCTTCTTTTGCAACAAGTATTTACTAGCCAAATAGTCAGTATGCTCAACACATTTAGCTCCAATCAAATATAATCTAAATTTATCAAAAACATACACAATAGCTAATAACTCTCTTTGAGTGGTGGTGTAATTAATTTGAGAATCATTAAGAGTATTACTAGCATAGGTTATAACTTTAAAAATCTTATCATATCTCTGCTCTAAAATAGCTCCAATTGCATAATCACTAACATCACCATTAATTCAAAAGGTTTATCCCAATTAGGTGAAACAATTATAGGAGTAGTGATCAATTTTTCTCTTAAAGTTTTAAAGGCTTTAAGGCAATTTAGATTAAAGCCAAGATTTGTATCTTTTTCCAGATGTTGGCAAAAGGTTTAGTAATTTTTGAGAAATCTTAAATATATCTCCTTCAACATCCAGCATGTCCTAAAAATCTCATAACTCTTCTAACTGTGGTAGGTGGAGGTAGGTTTGATATAACCTACTTCCATGCCATTTTCTAAAATTTTATGTTCAAGTACAACTCCTCTTGCAACCATCAATTGACATTTTCCCAGTTCAATATGAGATTAGTCTTTTACAACGTTCTAGAATTTTCTCTAAATGATTTAGACATATTTTGAATGAAGTTCCAAATATAGAAAAATCATCCATAAAGACTTCAATCACTTTTTCATTCAATTCACTGATAATTGACATCATACATCTTTGAAATGTTCTAGGTGCCTTACATAATCCAAAAGACATTCTCTTAAAAAGAAAAGTTTCATAAGGACTAGTAAATGTTGTTTTGGCTTGATCCTCTGGAGTAATAGATATTTGATGATAACTGGTATATCCTTCTAGAAAACAAAAAATATTTATGCACAGCTAATCTATCCAACATCTGGTCTAAAAATGGTAAAAGAAAATGATATTTCCTGGTGGCACAATTTAATTTTATATAATTTATGCAGCTTCGCTAACCAGTGACTTGTCTTGTTGATATTAATTCATTATGCTCATTTGTCACTACAGTCACACCTCCTTTCTTTAGAACATAGTGAGTTGGACTAACCAAAGCACTGTCTGAAATAGGATATATTATTCCAACATCTAACCATTTTAATATTTCTTTCTTTAGTACTACTTTCATCATAGAATTTATTCTCCTTTGAGGATAAGCTCTTGGTTCATGTTGATCTTCTAATAAGATTCTATGCATACAAATTGAAGGAATGATTCTTTTAATATTAGCCAATCTCCATCCAAAGGCTTTCTTATATCTTTTCAAAATATCCAACAACTGTTGTTCTTGCATATCAGTTATATTTGAGGATATTATAATAGGTCATGTGGATAAATCTCCTAAAAATGCATACTTTAAATGTGTATAAAGCATTTTCAGTTCTAGTTCAAGGTTTTTTTCAATAAATGAAATCAAATTCTGGTTACTTTCTATAGGATCTAACATTTTAATTCTTTCCTGTACATAATCCATATCCTTTTTACTCACTTCCATAGATTCATTTTTAAAATTCTCTTTTAATAGTTTTCTTGAAATATTCATGGCTTTAATACTCAGTAATATCCATTCTGAAGTAATCAATCTCTTGCTCTTTTGCATGACATCTCATTGATTTTTCAATATTAAATGTAACCTTTTGATCACTAACTCTCATAGTTAGTTCTCCTTTATGCACATCTATCAAAGCTCTTCAAACGACTAGGAATGGTCTCCCTAAAATGATAGGAATTTCTTTATCTTCCTCCACGCCTAATATAATAAGGTCCAAATGAAAGATAAATTTAACAACTTTTACCAAAACATCTTAAATAACTCCTTTAGGATATTTAATCGAACGATCAGCTAACTTCAGAGTTATAGTTGTAGGTGAAATGTCTTTTAAGCCTAACCTTCTAAAAATTGATAACGACATAAGATTAATAGTGGCTCTTAAATCACATGAAGCTTTTCCATAAAATTGTTCTCCAATACCCAAGGAATTGTAAAACTTTCAATATCCTTAAGTTTTTCAGTAAACGTTTTCTCATCAGAGCGGAGGTGTTCTCTGATTTTTGCAAGTCCAGAGAGCATCTCTATGTTTCTGACCCTAATTTTGAGGGTTTACTTCTCATCAAAGAGGAGGTGTTCTCTGATTTTTGTGTCGTTATCACAAAACCTAAATAAATTAAAAATCACAAAAATAGATCAAAGAGGAGGTGTTCTCTAATTTTAAGGGTTTACTCTCTATAGGATCTAACATTAAAACTCTTTCCTGCACATAATCTATGTTTTTGACCCTAGTTCAGAGGGTTTATTTCTTATCAGAGAGGAGGTGTTCTCTGTTTTTTGCAAGTCCAGAGCATTTCTATGTTTCTGACCCTAATTTTCAAACTAAGGTGACCATTTTGGCTTATTTTAATTATATTTATTTTGGTGATTTTATGCCCGGGTCAGAAACATAGATAATGTACAGGAATGAATTGAAATGTTAGATTCTATAGAAAGTAAACCCTCAAAATTAGAGAACACCTCCTCTCTGAACTAAGACAAGTCCAACCTTCTAAACCCTAAATAAATTAAAAATCACAAAAATATAAAATTTGATTCTGTAAGTTTTCTGAACTTAGACAAGTCTAATAAAAATATAAAAATAATTTTGTAATTAGAACACTATTTATATTTTTAAAAATCAACAAAATTGACCTAAGTTAAATTAATAATACAAGAAATTTTATTCAAAAAAAATATTGAAATTATGTCTAAGTGTTACCCTAACCTCAGGGAACATCTAATAATTTTTCAATAAATATAAATTTTATTTTGGACAATTAAATAAATTAACTTTTGAAAATCCTATCTTTTAAATTTAAATTATTATTTAATTTAAATTAAATTAAATTTTGAGAGGTCCACATATCATCCTCTTACATTTTAATTACCTCATGGGTATGATACTCTAAACCCTCAAAATCATTTGAGTTGTGTTTAAAGAGTTATGAGGTGAAGTGCCCCAAGGGCAAAGTGGTAATTTTAGACTTTTGTGCCCTGACCAAAATTTAGGATTAACCCAGAGAAAATGGGAAATTTTAATTTTAATGAACATGTTTGGATGATTGAAATACAATGAAGCCTAGAAGGTACAAACCCATTCAACACCCTTGCACAACATTAATTAAAAGCATAATTCTCCTAATCTTTATGACTTGGAAGTCAATTAAGGATCAAATGATTCTTAAGTAAGGGGATTAAGCTTGAAGCTAAAAATTTACTTTTCTTAAGACAAAAGTTGAGGATGATGCAATCATTTAATAAGGATATATGGCAATTAAATCAAAAGTTTGAAAACCACCATTTCACTCATTATGATTGTTAAAGGCTTGGTAGTAACATAAGTTCGATGTCTAAACTCAAGTTCATTTGATTGGTGATTAACATCTTTAAGCACTATGAGCATGACTTTCATACCGGGCACCATAATTTTTAAATGACCTATAACTTCCTTAAGGGCATCCACTCATATAACTTTTAAATTAAACATCAATTGAGTAATCGAGCATCCTATCCTTGGGTTAATTAAATTGTTAAGCTTCACGGAGCAACAGAATAATCACACTTCAACCTCATATGATTAATGGAACAACATGATAAGATCAAAACAAACTCAAAATAATTCAAAGAGCCTCAAAGTAGATCTGGTTCATGCCCTCAACACTTTGAAATCTTCTAGATATTTTGAAGAGCAAATTGAACTTATCATATTTTGTTCAAAAATTACCTACTAGGATCTTCCAAGATCCAACCAAATCATAGCTTGGGGTTTAGTAGATAAACCTTCATCTACTAATAAAATTTAAGTTTCTCATAATATTATATACATGCCTTGCAAGTACTAACATTGCAGGAGGTGGAACGAGAAGACTCTCCATGCACGCTTTTATAATTTACAGTACCGTTATTTCTTATATTTTCTGCATTGAATTTTTATTTATAAAACCTGCATGTTAAACAATGATGTCACCCTGCATGAAAACCTTAAACTACTAGGATAGCCACAAAACCAAATACAAAACTAAAATCAACGAAGATAAAATTCACCGCCACAACATTCAAAGTATAAGATAACTCAAAATTTAATCAAAAACATCACAAAACAACAATTGCAACAAAAATAAGATGTCTCTATGGGACGATTGGGAATCCCTCGGAAAAGGTAACCTATGGTTGCTAACAAAAATTCCCACGGTCAATGAAAGTCTAGAACTCATTCAGTTTAGTTTAGTAAATTCATTTGGACTAAGTGAATCCAATAAAAATATTGTCAATTTGACCATTCTAATCAACTTTGGTCAACCTTGGTCAAACCCAAGCCATACCCCAAAGACCCTCATGACTAAACTAATCATGACATGGTCAAGTGATTCATCATAGTCAATCCTAGACCTACATTTATCAACTATGGTCAAAATTGGCCAACTATAGTCAACTTGGTCAAAATGGTCAATCCATGACCTAATGACCAACACATAGACCCCATGACTAACCTAGCCATGACAAGGTCAGAAAAGTCATATTGGTCAACTCTACACCTAAAAATGTCAACTCTGGTCAACCATGGTCAATCTAGTCAACTTTGGTCAAATTTAGTCAAACTCGCCATTTATGATCAAAATTTGATATTTTCATCAAAATTTTACCATTAGACCTAGGGTTTAAATAAAATTTATTGTTTAAGCTCATGGTATGACAAATCCATTGTAACCTGAAAACATATTTTAAATTTAAATCCTAAATTCAACAAATGAGGGATAAGTAATGAAGATCACCCATGACCCATGGAATCTGTCATAATAACCCACAACCCATAAGAAAATTTTGTGAGCCATCATGGTTAGCCTAGGTTAAAGCTCATAATGAAATTATCATAAAGGAGTAAAGAGGTGTCATCTCTTTATAAATTGCTTAAGAAATGACTTGGTTGAGTCATCACTCACCTCAACCATTCTCCATTGAAGAGAATACTTCTTTAAACCGTATCCGATTCATGATTAAATCCATCATGAAAAATCATGAGAAGAGAGATGAGTATGAAGCTTATGTGTCATGATATTTTAAGCTTCATTAAATGAACTTGTGAGCATGAAGGGGGAGGCCATTTCAGCAAATTTTAAACAATCCTATCCACCTCATAGACCATCCAATGAGGGGATGCCAAACCTTGAATCAAACCTTCACCATATGTGGACTCAGCATGGGTTAACTTTGGGAGGATGAAGTAAGCTTATACTTGAGCTGAAATTTAATCCTCAGCTATCATGAAATCAAGTAAGAACTTCCCTAAGAGAATCTAAAGCTAGCCATGGCTCTTCTAAGGCCTATATGTAGGCTAAACCTTAAGCTTCCTTAAAGAGAATAGGAAAAAACAATGCTTAATGGAGGAAACCTTCAAGAGTGAAGTTCTTATCTATCATCTAGGCAATTGATTCCCCATAGAATCAGGCCGTAGAGCTCACTGTATCTTTCCAATTTCTTTACACAAGAACAGGACAAAATTTTGGTTTGACATAAAACCTCCCAAAACTTCAAATTAACTCCTCCAAATCCATTATTGACTTTAGAGAAAAAGATTCCAATTGTAATTTGATCTTCCCATTGGCTCCAACCTACTTTTCAATGAAGTCGAGATCCCATTTCAAAGAAATCATACCTCCACTTGATTTCACTCCAAATTGAGCATACCAGGAGCTTCGAAAAGACCTGGGGAGCATTCCGGACAAACTTGATTGAAGCTTCACTTCATCAAGCCAAGGAATGGCCATTTCTACCTAGATCTTGTTTGGTTTTGGCCAATTGTGAAATAAACCCTTTTAAAACCCATGCATCATCGTATGGATGGGTTTTCCATTTCACGATGAAGCTTTAGGAACAAATCCCACCAATTTCATGGAGAATCGAGTGAGAAATTGACCATAAAAGATGGATGGTTCGCATGAAAGGGGTAGATGGGGAAGACGATAGGATGCCATCCATTTATATGTATTAAAAATGGACGGTAATGATTCATTTGGATGGCAGATTTGTCCATATGAAACACATGAATCGCGGGCCACGTGGCTTCGACGTATAAAACTCCCCCAATCAGAACACACTGCATGCACATTCGACAGATCCGAGAATCTAGTCAGCCGCCAAGCGTAAATTCCTTTAAGTAGCAAATTCAGAAAATTCAGAAAATGAACAAATTTTCAAAAACTCATAATTTTTTACACAATAATCACAAAAATAAAATAAAAATATTCCTGAACTCAGTATGTAGAGGGAAAATATATAATACCAAAATTATAACTTTATCCTTTATATTTAAATTTTAAATGATTAAATACTCTATGTAGTATTTTAATTATTAAAAATTATTTATAAGACAAAAAAATATGAAGCTTTTAGGAATTGATCTCTAGGACCTTAGGAATCCGCCCTTTTTTTTTCATAAGCGAGAAAAATCCTTTAAGACATAATTTCCTAATTTTCAAGACACTTTGTAATTATTTTTAACAATAATTATAAAAATTGAAAATTAAGGAAAATAAAATTGGAAAATAGTTAGGAAATTTAAGGTTACAGACAATAACCTTAAAATGACAATTCTCAAACCATTAGACAATTTAAAATGACATTTTTTACTTTAAGATTAAAATTTATAAATTTTAAAGTAGTATTTTAAGCCCTAAAAAGACCTCTCCTCACCATACTTAGCTCATTTCATCATGGACTAAGTCAATATTGAGTCTAACAAAATAGACTCAAATCAAACTTTAACTAGGTCTAAAAGACATCATTAGACTTAATTAACCCATTAAACCTGAATTAAATTAGGTTTAATACAAAATAAAACTTTAATTAGGTCTAAAAGACATCATTACACTTAATTAACCCATTAAAACTTAATTAAATTAGATTTAATACAAAATCAAATTTTAATTAGGTTTAAAAGACATCATTAGACTTAATTAACCCATTATAACTTAATTAAAGTATGTTTAATACAAAATCAAACTTTAATTAGGTCTAAAGACTTCATTAGACTTAATTAACCCATTAAACTTTAATTAAATTTGTTTTAATATAAAATCAAACTTTATTTAGGTCTAAAAGACACCAATAGATTTAATTAATTAAACCTTAATTAAATTAGGTTTAATACTAAATCAAACCTTAATTAGCTCTAACCCATTAAAACTAATTAACCATTAAGCCTTAACCTCATTAGTCTTAACCAACCTTGAACCCAATTAGACTTAACCCATATTAAATCTAATTAATCAATTAAACCTTAGACAAATTATGTTTAATTAACCTTAAACTCAATTAGACTCAACCCATATTAAGTCAAATTAATCAATTAAACTTTACCAAAATTAGGTTTAATTAACCTTTAACCAATTAGACTTAACCCATATTAAGTCTAATTAATCAATTAAACCTTA
>NEWO01000085.1:377114-464621 GCA_003013225.1 Phalaenopsis aphrodite | reverse complement strand
ATATTAAGTCTAATTAATCAGTTAAACCCTACCCAAATTAGAATTAATTAACCTTAAACCCAATTGGACTTAACCCATATTAAGTCTAATTAATTAATTAAACCATACCAAAATTACATTTAATTAACCTTTAAACCCAATTGAACTTAACCCATATTAAGTCTATTTAATCAATTAGGTTTAATTAACCTTAAACCCAATTAGACTTAACCTAAATTAAGTCTAATTAATAAATTAAACCTTACCAAAATTAGGTTTAATTAACCTTAAATCCAATTAGACTTAACTCATATTAAGTCTAATTAATCAATTAAACCTTACTTAGGTTTAACCTACATTGAACCTAATTTAACCAAAACATAACTAGAGTTTAACCTAACTTGAACTCAAGTTAACCTAAACATTAGGTTCAACCTAACTTGAACCCAAATCAACTCCAAACTTAAGTTCAACACATATTGAAATTAAGTCCAACCTATAACTTAGGTTCAATCCAACATGAATCAAGGTCAACCAAACTCTAGGTTCAACATATACTGAACCTAAATCAAACCATAAATTTAGGTTCAATTCAAATTGAACTTAGAACAACATAAACTTTAGGTTCAATCAAAATTGAACGTAACTCAACTCAACCTTTAAAGTGCTAACTACATTGAATTTAAAACCCATCAAATCCTTAGGTTCTACTTACATTCAACATTAAAAACCTTAATTCCAAACTAAATTAGACTTAAAACCAATTCAATCCTTAGGTTATACCTACATCAAACTTAAATACCTTAAGTCCTAACTACATCGGACTTAAATTCAACTCTTAGATTCTACCTACATTGAACCTAAATACCCTAAGTCCTAACTACATTGGACGTAAAACTAATAAAACTCTTTGGTTCTACTTAAATTGAACCTAAAATATCTTAAGTCCCAATTACATTGGACTTAAACCATTTCTAATCTTTAGGTTCTACTTATAGTGAACCTAGAACTTTTTAAGTCCTATCCACGTTGGACTTAAAACTCTAGGTTCTACATACATTGAAACTGAATCATCTTCAGTTTCACAGATATTAAACCTGAATCTTAGGTTTCAATTAAACTCTCGCAGGTCTAATAAAAATCTAGCTCACCGACATAAGTGACATAAAATTCATTTTAAAAGACATTAAAACACAACTTAAACATCTGTGTTCAGATTTATGAAGATTTCTTGGACGACGCAATCTATGGTTACTGACAATAATTTTTTGGTTTTGGTTTAAACACCTTTTGGACTAAGTAAATCTGAATATTTCATGGCCGCTGGATAATGGTGCCATAGACATCTTGACCGGGTCGTTTAAAAATTGTTCAACCAATTAAATGACCAACTAAAATTGGTAAATCTGACAACAAGGTTATATGCTAATCAAGTTCTCTTTTGCAGGTTTATTGAAGACATGAAAATAAAATTTTACTCTAGATTTCCTTTACATGTTATAGGGCGTGCTAACTCTATTTTGTAGGAAGACATTCAATGGTGGAATTTCAAGACAACATAACTAGACAAAAAACAAACAAAATAAAATAAAACGACATAAACAAAAATGACATGACATGAAAAAAACATATTCAAAACAAAACGATAAGACAAGATAAAAACAAAAAAAATATCTATATAAAAGAATAAAACGACATGATATGACATGAAAAAAGTAAAACCTTTAGGGTAGATTCAGATTCTTAGGAATCTATTACCTCAAGAATAAAATATTTGATGTTTCTTTCCTTAATCTTGATATTTTAGAAGAATGAGTGTTAACGAGAATCAGAAGTTTTCTTAGTTAAATCTAGAATTTCCTAAGATGTAATTAACTATACGAGCTTGCTCCTATAGAAAAATTAAGAATTCAGAATAGGTGATCAACCAAAATCTCTGGTTATTAGACATTTATGTGGTTATCCTTGTATGAGATTTTGACATTCTAGAGTCTTCTCTATAAGTTTACTACCCAACATTTCTCTTGTTTTCTATCATTTGCCCTTTCCCTTTTTCCCTAATTCCTTTAATACTTGAGGATCTTTTACTTGATCCAAAATACTGAGGTAAATTGGAAAATAGGACAACAAGATAGATAAACAGACTGGCGACTCTAACATCCTTATCGATAATAGACACAACAACATGAGGGAATGAACGAGAATTGGCGGAGAGTGTGAATGACGAGTACTGGGTGTCATCAATAATATTTCCTGACTTTTATCGATAGTTTTCTTAGGTCACTTTGATTATCCAAGATGTAATTAATTATAGAGGCTTGCCCTTATAGGAAACTTTTTCGAACGAAGCTTAATATAAACCCTATTTAATTCTTTGTATTAAATATGGGAACTTGTCGGCAAACAAAAATAATTTTGCAGACCAAACAGACGTGATATATTTCTTAGTTTATTTTATCGAGCCTCACCCTCAAGTCTTGTGTTTGCCTTTCAAGACAGATGCAGGGTTTGACATATAGTGCTCTTTCATTTAAACTGTGAAAAATATGGGGTCAGTTTGATTTCATATTTTTCTAAACTTATATATGCGTATGTCCTTCCGAAGCAGGCAACTGGATTTCAATTTTGGTAACCAATAGCTTTTAATGGGCAACTCTTTAACCGAAAATAATGTCGACAGCTTCTGGCAACTCTAATGGGGAAAAGCTTTTCTTTCCATTTAAATCAAGAAATATTATCTTAATACATTGGTAATGTGTTCATGTCCCTCATGAACCAAATTAACCTTCTTCCATTGGCATGCTTTATTTACCCATTTCTATCTTGGGAAAGTATGGTCAAGTCTTTGGACTTCAGGACCGCCTGTTCAATCAGCTTCGAAGAAGGAGGTTCAGGAGGGGCCATTAAGGACTTTTTAATCTTCATGTGGGGTTGGAACCCCAATAGGTGTGTTGGTAGACTAATTCCACAAGGGCACTATGCATCGCTAAGTTGGTCTAGCACTGGGTCTTGAACTTAACTTTTTTCCCTTTCGAGTTTGATTTGTTATTTTGCAAATTAAATTGGATTGTGTCGTGGTACACTTGCTCTTCAAATTTTCCTTGTACTAATTAAATCTTGCTAACTTAAAACTATTTTTTCTAAAATTTCAAAACATCCAAAACTTAAATAAAGACTTACCCAGTTTACATATTGGCTTCTACTAATTTTAGTGCTCGCACTAAGATTACGAGGTGTTAGCCAAATAGCTAACCTTAGAGCTTTCTTTTTTTAAGATGCTACAATGGCGTTTCCAACGCTAACTTTTTCCTGCAACCTACCGATGAGCCGCAATGCCGACATTGTCGCACCCACCATCAAGTTTGGAGCAAGATTTGAAGATCTCAAGGTCATCCTTGGGAAAACTGCATTCGTCATGATGAAATTCACCGCTCCAGAAGTTCAAGAACTGTTTGTGGAGTTTAGCCCGAGCTGCCCTCAGGACTTCCCTCCTTATAAGAAAGACAAGACTACTGCCACTGTGGAACATACCAAGCCTGTTGTTCCCGCTGCTACTAAGAGAAAAGAAGTTATGATCATTGAAGACCTAATTAAGGGGCTAGTTGCCTCGCCATCAGTGTTAGAAATTAGATGAACTTCAATGACTACACTGTTAACCCGAACCCAAAGGAGAAACCACAACCCGAAGAAAAAAAACCAATGAAGATACATGCAGAGAATCCTCGTCATTCATCGTCACAACATGCTAAAAAATAGACACAACAATATGAGCAGTCTAGCCAACGATCGCCTCAAGGAGGATCATACCCAATAGAGAATAAGAGAATATCTTTGGCAGAATGACAAAAAGTGGTGTATTCCTTCAAAGATGAAGCCGTACCCAAGATGTTTAGAAGTCTTATGAAGAAGCCTGAGTTCATATTATCAAATCCTATCAAACCCGAAGAGGTCAACAAGAAAGATCAACGAAATTATTGTCCATATAACATATTAATTGGACACACTGTAGAGGGATGTTTTGTCCTCAAGGATTGGCTCGAGAATAATCTTAAAGAAGGTAATAAAACAAACCCGAAAGAATATTTAAAAGAACATGAAAATGGTTCTATAAATATGATTTCGGCTGAGCCAATCTCACTTATTGAACCATATACTGGAAAAGATGGATGAAGAACAACTTGGAAAAAGCTTAAGATGGTCCTGAACCAAATTTAGAATGCTTCAAAACAAGCCCCCGTTCAAAGTCTTCAATCTGCCAAACCTGAGATGAAGATTTTGCCAAAAGATTCGTCATTGCAAAGACAAAGAAGAAGAAGAATATCACCACAAAGACTGATAGCACGGAGGGTAGGAAAGGGGCTGCCTCTGCTAGATTGGTTGTCTCGGATTCAGGAAAGAAAATCCACAAACCCATAACCTTGTATGATTATCTTCTTACCCCTCTAGGGTCTCATGTATATAATGATTATGATTTTGGATATGTTTTAATTTTTTTTGGTGATAATGTAACTGATTTTGACCAATCTAGCTTCAATCTCGATTCCCAAAATGATCCTCAAATCGTACTCAAGTTCAATGAACTCATTAAGAAGACCAAAGAGGACATCGATGATACCAACTACGACAACGTCGGGAGTGAAGAACCAATTCCCGAGAGCCACGACGCCCCACTTGCCATAAACTTAGATCTTTCTGATAAAGAACAAACGTCGAAAGATTCGACAATGATATCTAAAGAAGAGGAATCTACAAAATTGAACTTAAGGAGAGGGAGAGTGCTACCCCTGAGGTCAGCTCTAGTAGATAAAAGAAAGTAAATAGTAACTCAAGAAGAGCTACCTCCACCTCTGCCAGTGGAAGAAACACATAATCAAGAGAAAATTAGAGGATTGTATAAAGTAGATTACAGCATGCTAGCTCATCTCAGAGAGTTGCCAACTAGATTAAGCATCTACGATGCTCTAATCCTGTCAAAGGAGATGAGAGAGTCTCGGGTTACGGCTTTGCTTGACCCAGAGATTTGCTTAGCCCAGTTGGTCAGCACATCCTCAGATGAAGTTTGCTCGTTGAAAGAACAATCTAGGGTAACCTTCACAGATGAAGATTTGCTGCTCAGTACCACCAACCATAATTGTCCACTTTATATCACCGTTAATGTCGACAAATTTTAGTTGTCCATAGTCTTGGTAGATCCTAGAGCACCCTGAACTTGTTGAGCCTACGGACATTGACCTATTTGGACACTGAAGCTCAAAAGATTACGACCTATAAAATGATGCTAACAGGATTCAACCAGAAGGGAGAGAGAGCCCTTGGATCAATTACGTTACATATGAAGGTTGGAGAACTAGTAACAACCGCTAAGTTCCATATCATCGACGACAAGACCACTTTTAACGCTCTAATGGGTCGACCATAGATTTATGAACACAACATGGTTTCATCATCTCTACACCAATGCATTTAGCACTACAAGGGAGGATAAGAAGATTGTATCAAGGGAGATCTACAACCGTTTTCAGTTCATGAAGTTGACATTCATGAAGATGTTGCCTACTATGCACTACTAAAGAAAATTGTCTTCTCTTGTAAAATTATCACAAGTAAAAGTAAAGATTCAGAAATATCACGAAGAGGAAGCCATTCAACTCCACTTCAGCGATCTTCCACCACTCTTTTACAACAAATTGGTGGGGGTCCTTTTAGTTCACGCACTTGAGGTTGAGGCTGGTGACGTGGACGAGCAAGAACAAATTTAATTGTTGTACATACCACGCTCACCAAATACATTAGTGATGAAGAAAGTTCTAAAGATGAAATAATGATAACAGAACATATGAAACCTCAGCACGAGATATCCTTAGAAGATACAGAGAAAAGCAAATATAAAATAATGTATGATCGAATACACCACTTTGTGAACAAGCGAGACACCCTCACTCCGATTCTCCCTCAAAAGGTCAAGAGTTTAGAGGTCAATGGAGTCCGTAGCGTTGGCTAAAAGCAGGTCAAATTTTATCGTGCTTCTACTTTTGCTAGTTCTGAAAATTATGTAAATTTAGATGATGATCTTAATGAATAAATGAATAGCCTTTTAGTTACTTTTCTCCTTCTGTACAAAAGTTAATTCAATGAGGACATTTGCCAAAACAAATGTCAAAAGATAAATTATAAGTTTTTGAAAAAGCCCCGACCTAAATATATAAGTTCTTTACTCAACGAAAAAGAATCATTAGAACTTGTCAAACTGTTAACAAAATTCAAAGATTGCTTCGCTTTGAGCTACGATGAAAAGTTAGGAATGTCAGTAGAAGTTGCAGTTCATAAACTCGGGGTGGACGATGGTATGACCCTATTAAAACATGCTTCAAGAAAAATGTGCTGCAAAATAGAGCAGCAAGTAATTGCCGAGGTGAAGAAGTTAATAGACGCTAACTTTGTAATAGAAGAGCAATAACCCTCGTGGTTAGCTAACATTGTACTTGCTAAGAAGAAAAATGGATAAATCCATTTTTGTGTCTACTTCAAGGATTTGAACAAAGCATGTCCAAAAGAAGAATGTATGTTGCCAATACCAGAAATGATGGTGGACATCACTTCGACACATGAAATTTTCTTCTTCGTGGATTGATCATCGGGGTACAACCAAATGAAGATGGTTCTAGAAGATGCAGCGCTTACAGCCTTTAGAACACCTATCGGGATTTTCTGCTACATAGTGATGTCGTTTAGGCTGAAGAACGCCAGAGCAATATATCAACGAGCTATGACAAATATTTTTGATGATCTTATTCCCAACCAAGTAGAATGCTACGTGGATGATTTGATCATCAAAAGTAATAAAAAAGTAGACCATTTGTACGATTTGAGGACCATGTTCAAACGATTACGATGATATGATCTTAAAAGGAATCCCTTAAGGTGCACCTTTGGCATTACCTCCAGGAAATTCTAGGATTCGTTGTCCATCATCAGGGAATCGAGATCAACTTAGATAAGATTAAAGTTATCTTGGAGATGCCTTCTCCCAAAACTTTGAAACAACTACGTTCCATCCAAGGGAGATTGGCATATCTGAGAAGCTCTATTTCTAATCTCTCAGGTATGTGTCAGCCCTTCTTGGCATTAGTTAAAAAGGACACCAAATTCATTTGGAAAGAGAAATGTCAGCAGAGCTTTGAGGATGTTAAACAATATTTAATGATACCTCCTATTTTGGTTGCCTATATCCCAGGGAAACCATTGATACTTTATACCGCAGCCTTAGATGACTCTCATGGAGCCCTCTTAGCCCAATTCAATGACGAGGGTAAAGAAAATGTACTCTAATACTTGAGTCATCGTTTAATACTGATGGAAGTAAGGTATCCACTAATTAAGAGGCATTATCTAGCGTTAATTTTCGCCGCCCCGCCCAAAAGCTTTGACACTTCATGCTTTCTCATAAGATTACTCTAACTTCTAAAGTTAATCCGTTGCAATATTTGATGATCCGACCAACACTTTCTGAATGTCCAGCAAGATGGTCAATGATTTCATTGAAATTTAATATACCTTTTATTCCCCTCCATGTTATCAAGGGACAAATTTTAGCAGAATTCCTTACTGCACACCCACTTCTAACTGGATCCCCACTTAATGATGAGCTACCAAATGAACAAGTATTACAGATGGATTTCTCCAGTGCACAACGTTGGGAGATGTACTTCAATGGAGCTTCGTCAACTGGAAAAGATAAAGGATCAGGCACAATTATACCAGGCAAAGCAAGGGTTGGTTTGATCTTTATCACACCAGATAAGGGCATGTTGAGGTTCTCGTACCACCTGACAGAGTCATGCACCTACAATGAAGCAGAATATGATGCCTTAATTATCAGGTTGGAGTTGGCAACCTCAATGAACATAACAGATATTGTCATCTATGTCGACTCTTAACTCGTCATCTAGTAAGTCACCAGATAGTACAAGATTTTAAAGCTGAGAGTAGCAGAATACCATCAATACACAATGAAGCTGCTCGAGAAAATTCTCAATACAACTTTCTACCCGACTCCTAGGGGAGATGATGCCCATGGTGACACTCTAGCAAAGCTTACAAAAGAATTGGCATGTCCCCCAGAGGATTCCACTAATATCACAGACAAGGGAAACATGTTTTGTCTTAAGTCGTCCTCGACAATCTACAAAAGCTTGGAAAAGAAAAAAAAAGATGATTGCGGTTGCTGATATCAACCAAGATTGGCGCAAGCCATTAATAAAATATTTGCAAACTGGAAAGCTGCCATAAGACAAGTCAGCAGTACAGCACATCACAAAAAGGGCTATGTCATATGCTATAATACGAGATGTCCTCTACAGAAGATCATTTGATCAGATGTGGCTGCAATGTTTAAGCAAAATAGAAGCACAAAATATTGTCAAAGAAGTACACATTGGATTGTGTGGCACTCACCAGTCAGGGCCAAAGATGAAAATGAAGATCAAGTGACTCAGATATTTTTTGGTCGGCAATTATGTCTGACTGTATGGATACAGCCAGAAAATGTCACTAGTGCCAAATGCATAGGGTAGTTTAGCATCAACCTCTGAATGTGCTACACCTAACCGTTGCCTTGTGGCCATTCGAGTGTTGGGACTACACCTAACCGTTGCCAAATACGTCTGATAGGCCCTCCGTCTTATAAAGGACATAGATTTATTCTTGCCACTATGGATTACTTTTTCAAATGGGCAGGGACAGTTTCGTTACTAGAGGTTACGACATAGAATGTCTTTTAATTCTTTAAAAGCCAAGTCATCTACCATTTTGGAGTTCCATGTAGAATAATCTTCGATAATAGGACAGCCTTCAAAAGCACCAAAATCAACAATTTCGTCAAGCATCATGGGATAGACTAAAGATACTCTACAATTTATTATCCTAGGGCAAATGACCTAGTCGAGGCCTTCAAGAAGACACAGGTACAGAGTTTAAAGAAGACATTAGACAAGAGTAAAAGAGATTGGCATAATAAATTGCTAGAAGCCTTGCGGGCCTACCAGATGAAATTCAGGAGTCCCACTCAATGCATACCCTATATGCTCGTGTACGGGACCAAAGTCGTACTGCCGTTAGAAGTTCAGAAGCCGTTTGTCAGAGTCACTGTCCTCAACTGACAATAGAAGAAAGTGCAAAACTTAGACTTGAGGAATTAGAAAGTCTCGAAGGAAAACAACTAGAAGCACAACAATATTTGGAGCGTTATCTAGCGAAGATGCTAAAAGCTCATGACAAATTGGTCCGCCCAAGGACATTCAGAGTTGGTGATCTGGTACTCATGCTTAAAAGGTTTTTTCTTGCATGCCACAAGATAGTTGGAAAATTCGAACCAACTTGGGAAGGACCTTTTATTGTGGAAAAGGTCTACACAAGAGGAGCCTAGCAGTTAGTAAATTTCTGGTGTGAAAGACCCGTGATGCAAATCAATGGATGATACCTGAAGACATACTACACAATTTAACATTGCTTGGCATGAAATTTTGAAATTTTGATCATTCTGGGGTTATTTATGTAGCCAAACATCTGTGACCGGCACCAAATTTTGTAATAAAGTTAAACTCAATATAATGAATTTTTTTTAAAATTACAATACTATAATTTTTCTCTTTTCTACCTTTAAATTTTAGATTCTGCTAAATTAAACAAAATACATACATAAATGAACAATTTTCTCACCACTTAGTTTTGTTCTTGTTCCTGCTAAATTTCAGCTCACTGATGTTTTTTTTGTCATCTGCAGAGAAAAAGTGTCAGGCTCGAGGCTAATCATTGCTTTCAAAGATGGTCGGAACCTTGTACTTAACGTGGAAAGGGCGCCGCAGGGTGGTAATATAGACTTTGACAAGGACTTCAGTCAAGTTGACATGGACTATGAGGGTCCTCTGATGGATGTGGTTAACCATCCAGAAAAAGAAAGGCTATCATCACTTCTAAGGTTAAGCACCAAAGATAATTCTTCATTGAAGGGAAAAAATGTGATAGTATAGCAAGACCCAATGGAGGGGACTAGTCGCCTGCCGTCCATGATAGGTACACCAACCAGGAGCCTGGTCGCTGCTAAAGATGAAAGAACACCAGATGCACCACTGCGGAGAACTCAGCACAGAAATGTCAACCGCCATAAGCATAGGGCTTTCTTACGTGAAGAATGAATACGCCAGAAATAGGCAGAAACTTACTCACCCCTATCGCTGAGGGGAATATTTATGATCTATGCATGAGAGAGACCTCTTCTAACCTACTTACTATAGACGATGAGTCTGAGTTCACCACAAAGATGGAGATACCACGAGTTTCAGATGTTCTTTATACAGGTTGCCTGACATGCAACACTGAGATACCTGCATGTACACCAGCTACAAGGGCATTTGTGGAATGCCTAGACTGTAATGTCCTCCACTTGGAGTGCTACACTACTGTGGAGGAGTACGCGTCCATTGACGATGAATTTCAGACCGCTGATCACCCGATGGGGGAACCGTATATCCCGTTGGATACAGAGTTATATATCCCGTTAAATACATAGTCATATACTCCGCTGGAGATAGAGACAACACCAGTTTGGATTCCTACCAATGTTGAAATGATGGAGCACCCTGTACACAATCTGTAACACTTGTTGAAGCAAATTAATGAAATCTCTTTCAAAATTTTGTCTGCTCGTTCACTTGCCCTTTTTTGTGATGGATATAAGTCATAGAACCATATGTTGCTTCAGAAAAATAATGAAAAAAGAACAAAACAACAAAAATTTGATGATAATAAAATTCAATAAATAAAATAAATAAAATAAAGAAACTCTCTTTTGATAAATTAACCAACTAAAATTAAATTTTGAAAAGATATTTCGATAATCAAATGTGGTAAAAACAGCAAGAAATGAAAATAAATCTTTTGAGTTGATTCTCTTGATTTCGAGGTCTCTTACATTTTGCTTGCGTAGCACAACTATCTTTGTCTGCACTAATTCTCTTCACATCCCCGCGAAATTTCATGTTCTGTAGAAAGCCTCGAAAAATTCCACATGTCTTCCTCAACAATTACAACCTCTTCACATGACACATATCTATGGGTTCAACACCACAAACTCTTTGTAAATTTCAATTCTCATTTCAGAATCATTCCCTAACTTTTGATTCCCTCCTTACGAGGTCAGTCCTTAACTTCCGACTTTTTTTTTTAGATTGATATCTAAATTTCAATTTTCATTTCGGGATTAGTCCATAACTTCTGATTCCATTCTTTCAAGGTCGGTCCCAAACATCCAACTCTCTTTCTGAGATTTATAAATAAATTTCCATTCTCATTTTTGGATCTATCCGTAACTTTTGATTTCCTTCTTTGAAGGCGAGACCCTAACTTCAGACTCTTTTTTTGAGACTGATATCTAAATTTCAATTCTCATTTTCTGATCAATCCCTAACTTCTGAATCCTTTCTTTCAAGGTCGGTCTCTAACTTTAAACTCTCTTATTTAGATTGATATATAAATATCAATTCTAATTTTTGGATCAGTCCCTAACTTCTGATTCCTTTCTTTCAAGGTCAGTGCCTAACTTCTGATTCTCTTTTTTCGATTAATCCTTAAATTTCAATTCTCATTTAAAGATCAGTTCCTAACTTTTGATTCCCTCCTTTTGAAGTCGGTTCTTAACTTTTGACTCACTTTTTAAGATTGATACTTAAATTTCAATTCTCATTTCAGGATCAGTCCCTCACTTCTGATTCCTTTCTTTCGAGGTCGGTCCCTAACTTCTGATTCTCTTTTTGAGATTAATACCAAAATTTCAGTTCTCATTTCACGATCAGTCCCTAATTTTTTATTCCCTTCTTTCGAAGTCAGTCTCTAACTTCCAATTCTCTTTTTGAGATTAATCCTTAAATCTCAATTTTCATTTCGACATTAATCCCTAACTTCTGATTCCCTCCTTTTAAGGTCGGTCATTAACTTCCGACTCTCTTTTTGAGATTGATACTTAAATTTCAATTCTCATTTTGGGATCAGTCCCTAACTTCTGATTCCCTCTTTTTGAGGTCGGTCCCTAACTTCTGATCCTTTTTCTGAGATTGATACCAAAATTTAATTCTAATTTCAAGTTCAGTCCCTAACTTCTGATTCCCTCCTTTCAAGGTCAGTCCTTAACTTCTGACTCTCTTTTTAAGATTTGTACCTAAACTTCAATTCTCATTTCGAGACCAGTACCTAAATTCTGATTCCTATCTTTCTAGGTCGGTACCTAAATTCTGAATTTTATTTGGGATTGATACCTAAATTTTGATTCCTACCTTGGGGACAACACCTACAAACTGACTCCCAACCTCTTTGAGAATCTAAAATTCGATAACTCAAAACCACTCTCCAATCCCAACGAGAGTTTCAACCTCCTGATTTTAAACAAATATTCGCTTGCTAGTTCCCCAACAGAAATAAATAACACACACAATTCTAAAGTCATTCTCTGTCTATCAACTTAGGAGTCTGTGTTGGTTTTGTTGATCTCGTCACTCAACGACAATACGCATAGTGAGCTTACCCAGCACACCACACTTATTGGGGGTGCATTTGTTGACCTCATTTTTGGTTGAGGTTTACTTTTCCCTCTTTAGTTTCCTAAGGTCTAGACATAGGACTTTCCTATTGACTATTCTTAGAAAACTAGAAAATGAATCCTCACCATTAGGAATTCTAAACACCTCCTTGCTAAACTTGAAGTTCCATATATTGGTCCTAACCTCTAGTACTTAGTAGGTGGGATCAGTATGAGGGAGCTCAAGATGAGCCCTCATAGGGCTGTATGGCTTTAGGGTTAGCCCTGGGTGTTGATCTGGAGCTAGTTCACTCACCTATACTCACTCTCACCCACAACCACTCACAGCCCTAAACCTAAATTGTTGACTTTGATCCCTTGATTCTTTTGGGAGACTCATGTAGATGGTGCCTTAAACCCACTAGCCCCAGGCTAGGGTTTAAGCTTAAGACTATTCCATAGAGGACCCAAATGAGGATTCCATTGATCCATAGCTCACATATGATAGTTGGCTTCCCAATTCTTCCAAAAATACCCAACTTGGCCGTTTGCCACTAAATCCACTCAAATTACCTAAATGCCCTAGAAACTTTAAATTTGGACAAAAACTCTCAAATTCGCTCAAAATACCAAATTTTTTTTAAAAATCATTTCAAAAAATTTCAAAATTGCCAAATTACCTAAAATAACCAAAAAATTCCAAAATACCCCCAAAATTGCCAAAATTACAAAAATACCCTTGGCACCCTAAACTTTCCCTAAACCTCACAAATCAATTAAAATATCTTAAAAACCAATTTGAACACTTCAACTAAATCCACTTTAGCCAATTTGACCATTTTGACCAAAACCCCCCAAATTATCTTTAAGGGCCCAATTTCCCCAAATTTACCTTAAATGTCTATCAATTTGGACCTAATTTCCCTCTATTTCAATTTTTAGCTCAAATTGAATTTTCATATGACCAATATAAATCAAATCCAAGACTAGTTGGCCCATGCTTAGCTCATCCTAGACCCAAGTCTAATCCAACATGCCAAAATTGACCAAAATCCCAAAATCCTTCAGATTGAGCTTCAAATAGGACTCAAAATCACTTCAATTATTCACCAAAAATCTTCGTAACAATCATGTACACAATTTTGATCAATAAATTGGGCTCAAAATCATTGTTAGCTAAACTCAAACCCAACTCTGAGCCATTTGGACCCAAATTGGACCCATGCACCAAAATTAACTTAGCCATATCAAAGCCACCAAATTGATGACTCCACAGCTATTAAGCACACTCTATTTACCTGGCTAAACTGCCTTGGACCATCTATGGAGAGCTATAGACCATTGGCTCTCTAAATTAAGGGATTTATGCTAATTTGTGGGCCTTAACCAAAAATCTTCCCCATCATCACTTGCAATTGAGGGTTAATTATAATTAACCCTCCCACTGGCTCTCCTGACCTCCTGGCCACCTCCC
Source organism: Phalaenopsis aphrodite (assembly GCA_003013225.1). Taxonomy (NCBI): domain Eukaryota; kingdom Viridiplantae; phylum Streptophyta; class Magnoliopsida; order Asparagales; family Orchidaceae; genus Phalaenopsis; species Phalaenopsis aphrodite. The sequence goes on along the minus strand of NEWO01000085.1, from coordinate 450,600 downwards.
CTAGCCCTTCCAACCAGCCTAGTAGCTGGAAAACACAAAACCTAAGAGCACCAAGCCAAAATTCAAACACAAACTCACCCATCTGAGCTGGCCAATTCCAATTGGCTTTAGCACTTCAAAACACTCCACCTAAGATTTTGCACCCCTCAATTAGCCATGAAAACCAACCTAAGCCATTTTATTTAAACCTCACGTCGATAGGAAAGAAAACGAGAGCTGAAATTTTCTTAAGGAAACTCTGCCAACATGCTCTCAGAGACTCCCTAATATCTCCTCAGTTCAAGCCCTCCATTTTCCCCCATTAATCCTCACTGTCGAAGCTGAATTTTGAGCTCAAATTTCTGCCAAAACTGAGACAAACTCCTCACAGCTCCATGCCTAACCTAACTTCAATTACTTGGGCACACACCACCCCCATAGTGAGAGTAGTTGATTCCTCACAAAAGCCGCCTCTGAAATAGCCTCTAACATAGCTCTAGACCAACACCTGAAAACCACCTTGATCGAATTCATATCATGACCATTCAACAAGGCTTGAGACTTCATTCATAGGTTTGTTGGGACCAAATAAAGCTACCACAACCATTTGATTCAGGCCTCCCCTCTCAGACAAAGGTATTGAACACTAACCGTAATCCGAGCTTGCTTTTTCTCTTCATACGTAATTACTGCATTTCATACTGTATAATCCATTTATATAGGTTTTTCTTGAGTAGATGAAGGTTTAGAAACACACCCTATGCGATTTTGTTGATTCTAGGCCAAGGTCTTAAGGTTTTAGTTTGAAGAACTCAAGGGTTAGGTCACTTGGCGATGATAATGGGGAGCTGTTCGATCGTGCGTGTATTCAACGAATGGAGGAGATCAAGCTAGATAGAAAGCACGGTCAGCATGGAGGCTACGTTACTGGTGACGTTAAATGACACAGTGATGCATGGAGCCTTTGGAGCAGACGAGGATGAGTTGGCGCCACGTGGATAAATAAAAACATATAAAATTTTGAATTATTTTAAATGCTTGAGCTTAAAAAATCCATATCTTTCTATATAAAAATCATAAAATAAACAAAAAATACCCACTTGCTCAACGAACAGAGGAGATTAATGTGGAAAAAAATAAAAATTATTTTTTAAAAAATATTATTTTTAATGAATTAAATACCCTCTATGGTATTTTAATTCTCCAAGGCTTAAAATCTTTTACCATAACTTAAAATTTTGAGGGTTTAATCCTCATCACAGTGGAGATGTTCTCTAATTTTTATAAGGCTAGAGGGCATCTCTATGTTTCTAACCCTAATTTTTTAGCTAAGGTGATGATTTTGGCTTATTTTAATTATGTAAATCAAAATATCACTTGGAAAATTATGAGAAAAATTTTAGTAGGTTTCCTATGGTCAGAGAAGTCTACAAAAAGTATTGTGATGCTTTGAATCCTTTTATGAATTTCTATACTTAGCTAAATGTGAATACCTTGTATTAATTTGTGTAAACTAAATACATATCAAAAATTAACAAAATCAACTCCACATTATTCATAAAAATCATATCTACCCACTATACGAACTTAAAAATTATTTGGATTAGTTTAAGCACTAAAGTGAATTTTTAAGAAAACCTTGCATTTTTGTCAAAAATAATTACAATAAATTAAATACACTTAGAAAAATCATGAAAAGTGGTTTTATGAGTTCCTTGTAATCAGAGGCACCAAGGAAAAATACAATTTATTTTTGGTAAGTTACTTGATTTTGAACCTCATTTTGAATTTAAAATAATTAAGAATAAATAAAAATTTCAAAAATACAAAAATATTTCAAAATGTCCCTAACTATCCTCTGATCACTTGCGACTCAATAAAATATTTTTCCTAATTTTTTTATGTTAAAAATAAATTTTTAAAAGCTTAAAAGTGAATTTTCTTCATTTTATCACTAAAATAATCAAATAAATAAAATAAAAATCACAAAAATATAAAATTTGATTCTCTGAGTTTTCTGAACTTAGAGAAGTCTAATAAAAATATAAAAATAATTTTTTTTATTTAAAACACTATTTTCTATTTAAAATAAATTATGAAAATTGACCTAAATTAAAATAATAATAATAATAGAAATTTGATTAAAAAAAATCATGAAATTTTGTCTAAGTTTTTCCCAGACCTTAGGGAACCTCTAATATTTTTTCCATAAATATAAATTTTGATTTGGATAATTAAATAAATTAACTTTTGAAAATTCTATCTTTTAGATTTAAATAGTTATCTAAATTAAAATAATTTTTTAGAGGTCCACATATCCTCCTCTATCATGTTAATTACCTTATGGATATGATACTCTAAACCCTCAAAATCATTTGAGTTGTGTTTAAGGAGTTATTAGGTGTAGTGCCCTGAGGGCAAAGTGGTAATTTTAGACTTTGGTGCCCTAATCAAAATTTAAGATTAACCAAGGGAAAATGGGTAATTTTGATCTTAATGAACATGTTTGGATGATTGAAATATGATGGGGCTAAAAGGTAGAAACTCATTCAACACCCTTGCACAACATCAACTAAAAGCATAATTCTCCTTATCTTCATGACTTGGAAATCAATTAAAGATCAAATGATTCTTAAATAAGGGGCTTAAGTCGAAAGCTGATAATTTACTTTTCTTATGCCCAAAGTTGAGGATGATGTGATCATTTATTAAGGATATATGACACTTATATAAAAACATTGAAAACAATATATTCACTCATTATGATTGTTAAAGGCTTGGTAGTGACATAGTTTCAATGCCTCAACTCAAGTTGATTTGATTATTAATTAACATCTTTAAATGACCTAAACCAACCTTGAGGGAACTCACTCACATAACTTTTAAATGAAACATCACTTGACTAATCGAGTATCATAACCATGGGTAAATTAAATTGTTAAGCTATACCAAGCAACGGGGTAATCACACTTCAACCTCGGATGATTAATGGAAGAACATGATAAGTTCAAAATGAACTCAAAATAATTCCAAAAGCCTTAAAGTAGTTCTGGGTCATTCCCTCAACACTTTGAAATCTTCTGGATATTTTGAAGAGCAAATTGAACTTGTCATATTTTGTTCTAAAATTATTCACTAGGATCTTCTAAAGTCCAACCAAATCATAGCTTTGGGTTTAGTAGATAAACCTTCATATATTAATGCAATTTAAGTTTCTTGCAATATTATATACATATCTTGCAAGTATAACATTTTAGGTGGTGGAACGAGAAGAATCACTTGGTACGCTTTTATAATTTGCAGTACTGTCTTTTCTTATATTTTTTGCACTGTACTTTTATGTTTATAAAACTTGCATGTTAAACAACGATGTCACCCTGCATGAAAACCTAAAATTGCTAGGATAGCTACAAAACAAAAACCAAAATTAAAATCAACCAAGATAAAATTCACCGCCACAACATTCAAAATATATGACAACTCAAAATTTAATCACAAACATCACAAAACAGTAATTGCAACTAAATTAAGACGTCTTTATTGGACGATCGAGAATCCATCGAAGGGGGTAACCTATGGTTGCTAACGAGAATTCCCATGGTTTAAATGAAAGTAACTCATTAAGTTCAGTTTAGTAAATTCATTTGGACTAAGTAAATCTAATAGAAAATAGTGATACTGGAATGAGGGAACCGTATGATCCTAACCAGTGTCACTGTAATCAATTTTATCATTCAACATAAAATTTAAAAAGCCATAAACATGGGACATTTGATTTGACATCATAATCTGACACACTAAAAAACTTATACTCATCACAACAAGGAGCTTGGAGCTAGCATGGTGAGCAGGACGACCATCTTCAACATCAAAACTTATTTACATAAGCTAAACCATTCTTTCCTTAGAATTAAACAACAAGCCATAGGATTTTGAGGGTTTTTTCTTACACAACATAAATACTCAAACTTTTATTTATGTTTTTGCATAGTCATATTGTACAATATAAGCCCTAGCTCGTCTTTGGATCCCGAGATTGTCGTCCGTCATGACCTAAACCCTCACATCTTCTAGGCTATTTGTGCCTTCGTTTCACACAAATGTAAGCCCTAAATTAATAAAATTGTCAGGATGAAACATTTAAATATTTCTCCCCAAAATTGAAGCCAAAAAATAGGATACATTGGGAAGTCACCGAGGTTCTCCTTCAGATCTATGACATCCCCTAGTTCTTCCTTCTTTGGACTCCACAATAAATATTCTAAATTTTAATTATTCCCCTTTCACGCCTCTTTGTCTGATAATTTGAGCCATGAACTAATAGAATCTTCATTTGGTCTTCTATGTACTAATCTTGTTTACACCCTAGCCTAGGGCTAGTGGGTCTAGGGAATCGTCTACCTGAGTTTTCCAAAAGATTAAGGGATCAAAGTTAACAAGCTTGGGTTTAGGGTTGTGAGTGAATGTAAGTGAAAGAAAGTGTAAGTGAGTGAACTAGCTCCAAACCAACACCCATGGTCAACCTTAAGGCAAAGCAGTCTTATACGGACTCCCAACGAGGTCCCCCATATTGACCCCACCTACCAAGTGCTAGAGTTTAGGACCAATATGTGGAACTTTAAGTTGAGCAGAGAAGAGTTTAGAATTTCTAATGGTGAAGGGTCCTTTTGTAATCTTCTAGAAATAATCAACAGAAAAGTCCTATGGCTAGAACCTAAAATACAAAAGAGGAAAAACTAGACCTCAACCAAAAGTGAGGTAAATAAATGGCCCCCAATAGGTGTGTGTGCTAGATAAGCACGCCGCATGTATTAGTGTTGACTGATGAGATCAACAAAAGCAACATAGAATTTTACGTTATCAGATCTAGAACAAAGTGTAGAATTGAGTGACGGTTGTTTCCATTGGGGTGTGACATATACTCGCGTTGGGTAAAAGAATAGAGATTTTGGGGACAATCGTCAAGCAAACTGGCAGTCCTAGCGAACACTTAGTTCAATTTGAAGATTTCAATTAAAGTTTGGATGTCAATTTAAAATTTTAAGAAGGTGAAAATATGTGTGAGGAAACTAGTTTGAGTGGAAAGCATAAGTGTAAAAAAGAGAATAGGGTGTCAGAGCCTACTCCGAAAGTGTAAAGATGGAAATAGAGCGTCTAAGCCTACTGTAAAATTTTAATGATGGGAATAGGGCGTCAAAGCCTACTCTGAAAGTGTAAAGATGAGAATAGGGCATCTAAGCCTACTCTGAAAGTGTAAGGATGGGATTAGTGTGTCAAAGCCTACTCCGAAAGTGTAAAGATGAGAATAACGCGTCTAAGCCTACTTCAAAAATGTAAAGATGGGAATAGGCCATCTAAGCCAACTTTAAAAGTGTAAAGAAGAGAATAGTGCATGAAAGCCTACTATGAAAGTTTAAGGATGGGAATAGGGTGTCGAAGCCTACCCCAATAATGAGGATGAGAATATGATGTCTAAGCCTACCCCATAAATGAGGATGAGAATATGATGTCTAACCCTGCCTCGAATGTGAGGATGGGAATAGGACATCAGACCTATCCCAAAAATGGATATGGGAATATGACGTCTAAGCCTACCCCAAAAATGTCAAGATGGGAATAGGACATCTAAGCCTACCCTAAAAATGTAAAGATGGGAATAGAGTGTCGAAGCCTAAGTGATGATGAGAATAGAACATCTGAGCCTACCTCAAAGGTGGAGATGGGAATAGAACGTTTAATCCTAACTCAAAAATGTAAAGATGGGAATGTAAAGATGGGAATATGACATCTAAGCCTACCCTGAAAGTGTAGATGGAAGTAGGGTGTCCATCCGAAAGTGTAAAGATGAGAATACGACATCAAAGCCTACTCCAAAATTGTGGATGGGAATAGGGTGTTCAAGCCTACTTCAAAAGTGTAGATGGGAATAAGACATCTAAGTCAACCCCAAAAAGCAGATGGGAAGTGGAGCAGAAATATTGAAGAGATTTGTGAGGAGCAAAGACTATGGGAATGTGGAGGAGTTAGTGTAGATGAGGATGGTCATGTTACGCAAGCTAAGAGTAAGAAAACTTGAACTATGCTTGGACACTCGAAATAGGAGACCAAGCCAGAAAAATCCATGGTCAGTTGGTCAGTAGTACCAAACAACAAGTCTTCATCTATGAAACTTATTCCAGGCTGTTCCTTTAATGAATAAACTTTATCCGAGGATGTGTGATACACCAAAATAATATACTATTTTAAGTACATATCTTATGCTTATTTTTCATGATATTGCACTTTAAAGAAAGATCTTTTTAAGTTTTTTTTGCAGGTATATCATTTTTAGGCATTTGGAGCAAAAATGACAAAAAGGACAAAATTTGGAGCAAAAGAGCCAATTTTGGATTATGGTACATGATGCATAAGATTGGCGCATGATGGGCTAGATCGATGCATAATGCACCACGGATGACTTTTTCAAATTAAGGTGGCTCAACACAAATTTTGTGAAACATTTTAAAGGGACACTTGTTATGCACACCCCTTGGAGTGATTCAATGCATTTAAATACTTTGAAGGTTCGTTTATGATGGGATACGACTCTTGGATAAAATAACACATCTTTTGAATTCAAAAGAGTTGATTTTAGAGGCAATTTTGAATTATTTTCTAAAGGAGGCAGCCAAAAATAAAAGAAGAAGACTTAAAGAGGCAAAAAAGGAGGGCCAAAAAAAGAGATTTTGGTGTGTGGCATAAGAGATAGAGAGAGAGAAGATGAAATATTCTTCTGGGTTTGTAAGAGGGGAGGGAAGGTGAGAGATTTCTTCTTCATTACATTTCTAAGAGAAAATTGGGAGTATCTTTGAAGAGAGAAAGGCTTGGAGGAAACTTCTTGGGATTTTCTTAGGAAGGATTGTGAGATAAGTTGTATTTTTTTTCCTTTATTTTGTAAACTCATTTTTATATATGAAATTCTTGTCTTATCATATCCTTCTCATGAATTCAGAGTAGTCTTCTTTATCCTTCTCACTACTTTGAAGATATGATTTTATGAAGAATAGATTTAGTTTCCTATGGTGCAATCCTATTCTTTACTCTCTTTCAAGTGCTATAAATAATATTGAATAATATAGAGTTTAGTCCCAAATTTCGCGGTTAGGCTGGGAGGATTTCAGGTGCCACTCTAGAGCTCCCACAACTCCTTCCCCAGAGGCTAATAATCTCGCATGAGTTTCCAATCAACTGAACCAAATTAAAGGTTTTAATCTCTCACCTTAGAATCTCCAATTATGCATCAAACAAAAGTATATTTCCCTATTTATTTAAATCCAATCCGATGGAAGACATAATCTCCCATGAAATCAAATGTCATTCTCCTAATGTTGCAGAAATCATATCTCATTTAAGAGCATATGTCTCTTAACAAGTTTTATCATTTTAATTGGCCAGATCATAAAGTAAATGAAGATCGGAGTTCAAATCAACACAATTTATTATCATTTAACACCATAGAAACTTGCATGTATGTTTGCATTTTTGTATGTTGTAGCTCATATGCATGAATATATTATTGTATCTTGCCTTGTATCTATATGTTTGCATGATCATGATAGATATTGTCTATTTGAATTGCATTTTTTGGGTCACTGCTTTGCCAGTATACCCCTCTTTTCAAATTTCACACTTTACTTTTATTTTTTGTTTTTGTTATAAAATAATTTTCATAATTTACTCTAGGATTTTTCAACTTCCTTGTGAGATCAATATCTAGGACTCCATTAGAGCCCTTTATTAATTGTACGATACGTACACATGTGTTGATATTTAGGAGAGATTTGGCAGTTTGAGAAAGAATTTAAAGGATAAATTATTTTTATAAAAAATATTTTGTTAGGATTATATTGCATATTCTTTATAAATCTTCCTACAACACATTTTTGGCACCGTGATGTGGTGTCAACTTAAAAAATATTTGCAAATACAAATCTCCCGTGTCAAATTTTTGGCGCCTTTGCCGGGGAAGCAACATAAAATATTAGTATTTTATTTTATTTTATTTTATTTAAAAAATAAGAGAGAGTGTGTTTGTAGTCTAATTGAAACATTTTCTTATTTTAGTTTGTTTGCTTATTTTTAATTATTTCCTTTATTTAGCTTATGCATAGTATAAGATCTAAAAAATTAGTACATTACGACTTTGAGTTAGAAAGAACTATTAAAAAAATTTGAAAACAACAAAAAGAGAAAGATCAATTTAGTAAAGTGGCTTCAATTTAAAAAATTTCAGAAATGAAAATGAAAATCATTTTAGACATTTAAGAGATTATGCAAATCCTACAGCACATGACATTCATTTGAGTATACAAATTTCTACTATAGCTGCCAATTCATTTGAACTTAATCCTACTATTATCCAAATGGTACAAAACAATTAGTTTGGAGGAACACCTTTTGAAGATCCTAATTTACACCTTTCTAGTTTTTTTGGAATTTTGTGTTACATTTAAATATGATTGAGTGTCAAATTATGTCGTCAGACTTATACGTTTCATTTTTCACCGAGGGATAAAGCTAATATGTGTTTAAACTCATTAACACCTGAATCTATCAAAATATGGGGAGATTTATCACAATAAGTCTTATCAAAATATTTCGGCCTTCAAAAACTGCTAAGCTTAGAAATGATATCAGATCTTTTTATCTGTTTGAAGGGGAATCAATTTATGAAGTCTGGAAAGATTTAAAGATCTCCTTAGAAAGTGTCTGCACCATGCATTGCCAGATTGCTTAATAATTCAAACTATTTATAATGGGTTGGTTGGATCTCTTAGATTTATAATTAACGCTGTTGCTGGTGGATCATTAATCTCAAAACCATTCGATGAAGCATATTCATTAATTGAAGAGATGGCTACTAATAACTTCCAATGGCTCTCTGAAAGGGTAAATCCAAAAAGAGTAGCTAGTATATATGATTTTTATCTAATATATATTTTAGCAGCCAAAATAGCTGCTATATCATAGAAGATAGATCAATATAAAATGAGTTAATCTCAGACAACATCTATGCTTGAGGAGAACTCACTAGGACAAATGATAGAATCTCAATCTTCTTATTAGACATTAAATGCAATAAACAATCATTCTAATAATCCTTATGCTAATTACTATAAACCTGGTTAGAATAATCATCCAAGTTTTAGTTGGAGTAACAATAATTCTAATGCTGCAAAACTGCAATGGGGGAAATAACACTCCAAACTCATTGGGAAACTCAAACAATTAAGGGAACCAAGTATATAAACCTTATTACTCCCAGGTTTTAATAATTTGCAGAGTAAGGAGAAAAAGTTATCATTGGAAGAATTGATATTATAGATAGGTAGTCCATTACAAAGTCAAGGAGCCACTATCAAAAACATGGAAAATCAATTGGGATGTGTTGCTACTGCACTTAGCAATAGACCTCCAGGAACATTGCCAGTAATGTTGAAGTAAATCCTAAAGATTTGAATAAAGAGCAAATTAAAGCTATTAAACTAAGAAGTGGATAAGAATTAGAAAACAAATTTCAACAACAAGTTGAAGTTGAAAAAGATGAGGTGGAAAATGAAAAATCTGTTAAAGATTTTTAGTTTGAAGCAGAAAAGCCTATTAAGCCAATGAAAATCACTATAGAAAGATCACCACCTCCCTTTCCTCAGAGATTGAAGCAGAAACATAGAGGTAATCAATTTGTGAAAATTTTTGAAATTTTTAGGAACTTAATGGTAAACATTCCATTTGTTGAAGCTTTAGCACAAATGCCAAGCTATGTGAATTTCATGAAGGATATACTTAATAAGAAAAGGAAGTTTGTAGATAATAAGACTGTTGCACTCACTAAAGAGTGTAGTGCTATAATTCAAAAAAAACATCTTAGAAAACTTAATGATGCTAGAAGTTTTACAATTCCTTGTGCTATTGGTGGAAAATATTATGGAAAAGCTATTTGTAATTTAGGAGCCAATATTAATATTATGGCATAATCAATTTTTAAAAGGTTGCGCTTAGGAGATATTTCACCTACAACTGTAACTCTGCATTTAGCTGATCGTTCGATTACTTATCCTAAATGAGTTATAGAAGATGTATTGGTAAAATTTGATAAGTTTATCTTTCATGTGGACTTTATAGTATTAGATATGGAGGAAGATAAAGAAATTCCTATAATTTTAAGAAGGCCATTCCTAACCACTGGAAGAGCGTTGATAGTTGTGCAGAAAGGAGAACTAACTATGAGAGTTAGTGATCAAGAGGTTACATTCAATATTGCAAAATTGATGCGGTACCCTGCAAAAGAGCAAGGGATTGAATGCTTCAGAATGAATATTAATGAATATTTAAGCCATGAATATTTCAAGAAAACTTTTGAAAGGGAATTTAAAAAGGAATATATGGAATATCAAGATGAGGATATAATTCAAGATGAATCTATGGGAGTGAGTAAAGAAGAAATGGATTATGTTCAGGAAAGATTTGAAATATTGGATTCTATAGAAAGTAACAAGAATTTGATTTCATCTATTGAGAAACCCCCTAAACTAGAACTGAAAACGCTTCCAACACATTCGAAGTATGCATTTTTAGGAGATTTATCTACATTACCTATTATAGTATCCTCAGAATTAACTGGTATGCATAAACAACAGTTGTTGGAAATTTTAAAAAAAAATAAGAAAGCATTTGGATGAACATTAGCTGATATTAAAGGAATTAGTCCTTCAATTTGTATGCATAGAATCTTATTAGAAGATCAACACAAACCAAGAGTTGATCCACAAAGGGGAATAAATCCTATGATGAAAAATTAGTAAAGAAAGAAATTTTGAAATGGTTAGATGTTGAACTACTATATCATATTTCAGATAGTGCTAAGGTTAGTGCAATTCACTATATTCCAAAGAAAGGAGGTGTGACTTTAGTAATAAATGAGCAATATGAACTAATATCAACAATACAATTCATTGGTTGGTAAATCAGTATAGATTATAGAAATTAAATTCTAGCACCATATATGATCTTTTTCCTTTACCCTTTTTGGAGCAGATATTGGATAGATTAGCTAGGCCTAAATATTTTTGGTTTCTAGATGGATATACCGGTTATCATCAAATACCTATTATTCCGTAGGATAAAGAGAAAACAACATTTACTAGTCCTTATGGAACTTTTTCTTTTTTGGTGAATGCCTTTTAGATTACGTATTTGTAACTTCATTCAAAATATATCTAAATCATTTAGAGAATGTTCTGAAACATTGTGAAAAGACTAATCATGTATTGGACTGGGAAATAGGTCAATTTTTGTTTGCAACAGGAATTGTGCTTGGAAATAAAATTTCAGAAAATGACATGGAAGTAGATCCTGCAAAAATACAAGTTATATCAAACCTACCTCTACCTACAAAAATAAGAGGAGTGAGGAGATTTTTAAGACATGCTGAATTTTACATGAGATATATTAAGTATTTTCAAAAATTATTAAACCTTTATGCCAACTTCTGGAGAAAGATACAAAATTTGTCTTTAATCAAGATTGCCTTACAGATTTTGAAAGTTTATAGGAAAAATTGATCGCTGCTTCTATAATTGCTTAACCAAATTAGGAGAAACCTTTTGAATTAATGTGTGATGCTAGTGATTATGAAATTAGATTTTTTTACGGTAGAGTTACAATAAGATTTTTAAAGTTATATACTATGTTAGTAAGACTCTTAATGATGCTCAAATAAATTACACCACCACTGAAAGAGAGTTATTAGCCCTTGTGTATGCTTTTGATAAGCTGAGATCATATCTAATTGGAGCTAAATGTGACGTGCATACTAACCATTTGGCTATTAAATATTTCATGCAAAAGAAAGATGTTAAACAAAGATTAATTAGATGGGTACTTCTGATGCAAGTGTTTGATTTTCTAGTAGTCAATAGAAAAGAGCTTGATAATCAAATTGCTGATCATTTATAGAAGTTAAAATAAGAAGAAATACTTGATATGGAAAAAAGATTAATAAAACTTTTCCTAATGAATGACTTTATACTGTAAAAGGATCGGAATACCTTGGTATAGTGATATTGTAAATTATATTATTAATGGTATTTTACCATATGGATTAACAAAACAACAAGAGAAGAAATTCATTCATGATGTTAAATCATTTTCTTGGGATGATCCATATTCATCTAAGCAATGTAAAGATTTAAGGATGAGAAGATTTGTGCTTTATAAAGAAATTCAAGAGATTATTCTAAAATATCATGATTCTGAATTTGGATGACATTTTGGGAATGATAGAATTGTTCAGAAAATTTTACAATCTGAATTTTATTGGCTTACTCTATTTAAATATAAATATATATACATATATATAGGTATATATATATATATATATATACATATATATATATATATATATATATATATATATATATATATATATATATATATATATATATATATATCTAAACATATATATAAAAAAGATGATAGTGGCGGCTAGATAGATACCTGCTTTGCTAGCATTCCCATGGACTGCCTAAGATTGGTGGGATCTCCATCCCTTCTCTACTTTATGTTTTCTTTCTACTGGTGTTTTGTCTTCTTTCTTTGGAAGCTTCTCTTTGGTTTTTTTGCCCCCTAGATTCTTCTTCTTTCAAGTGGCAGTCAGGGCACTGTTCCATTAATGTGGTGAGCTGATGGCTGAACAAAGCAATGTTGATTTGGCCACTAATATTCAATGGGCAAAGGCTACCTTTGCTGATGTTGTTGGAAAAGGATTTAACCCTATTAAAATCTTTGATGATTTGGTTTTCCCTCAAAACTACCATGAGATGGCTAACCCCATCATTAAACCACTGAGCAGGAAGAGTGGTAAAATGGCCAATTTTTTTAATGAGGAGGATATTCAAAGCCTGACTGAAAAATGCAAATTTACTCTTATAGGCAAATTTCAGCTAGGTCATCCTAAAATGGGAGCTGTATAGAAGTTCTTTGATGGCATTGAACTGAAAGGAGCTTAGAGAGTTGGCCTTATTGATGGAAGACACATTCTTATCCATTTAACAGAGAAGATGATTATGCTAGAATTTTCTCTAAGAAAATTTTACAGATTGAGGGCAACACAATGAAAATTTTAAAGTTGTCTACTGATTTTGATCCATGGAAGGAACTTCCTATAGTTCCTATTTGGTTCAAGCTACCAGGTCTAAAGCTCCATTTTTTCAACCATAAAGTTCTATTTAACATTGGACAGACCTTAGGTAAACCCTTTAAATTTGATGTTCCAACTTTTAATCTATCAAGAACATCAGTGGCTAGAATCTTAGTAGAAAGGGTCCTAACTCTACCTGCTATAGATGAAATATGGTTGGGAACTGAACATAATGGATATTGGCAGAGAATCATTGCTGAACGGAAGCCTTACTATTGCTTCCACTGCTGCATGTTTAGGCACATTGACAATAAGTGTTTTAAACTACACCCTCACCTTCAGATTCCTAATCATGGGGCCCCAAAAGATGCTGTAATGAACATGGATCCCTTGGTGGAACTTGAGAAGGAAAGGGCAACTTCTGATGTGAGCCATGATCAAATCTTTCCTGAGATTAATGCCAAAGGTCCTGAAGAAATTGTTCAGGCCACCAATGTTGTTGTGGCCTTTAAGACTGACTATGTAGGAAATAATATAACCATTGCTAGTCCTGACCATTTTGGGATTGCTTTGACTGATAATTTATCTAAGAGGGAAGCAAGCCCCTCAGCAAGTCATCAAGAACCACTTGATGTAAAGATCATAGCCAGTGAAGTTGCTGCCCATGAACCTTCTGTTTTAGAGCCCCAGAAATCTCTGATGGATGTTGGGGAGGTTGTTCATAAGGATTTTCAAGTGGTCCCCACTTTAGTTGAAGTACTACAGACTATTTTTGTTGATGGTTGGAAGACCCAAAAAGCAAGAAAAAACAAAAAAAGGGCAACCAAGAGTTAAACAATGTGAAGGGAGGAACATACTTACTCAGGGACAGAAATAATGATTTACAAACCAAGGAGGCTATGGCAAGCTCTAGAAGGAGGGGTAAATCCATCGCCTTTAGATGATGAACCTTTTATGTTGGAATGTTAGGGGATTGGCACATCCTAAATCCCTTAATAGACTTATTGCTTTGAATAAGATGTATAAATTTTTGTTTGTTGCTGTTTTTGAGCGTATGGTGTCCAAAAATTCTCAGAAAATCCTTAGAAAATTCACTGGCTTTTCTCATTTTGCTAATTTGAATAATAATATTTGGTTGCTCTACAGAAAGAAGGTAAAGTGTCATATCCTGTGGGATCATCCACAGTTCCTTCATATCAAATTTAACTTTGGGGGTCAGGAAGGTCTGACCACTTTTGTTTATGCTAGAAGCTCATCAAGAGCCAAAGTGGAGTTGTGGGAGTGCATTCATACTATCAGTAATTCCTGCAATTCATTATGGCTGGTGGGTGGGGATTTCAACTCTATTTCTTCCCCTTCTTAAAAATTTAGTGGCAATCCACCTGATTCTAATTCTATGAACAACTTTAATGATAATATCAGCTTGGCTGGCTTATTTGATCTTGGTTTTACTGGACCCAAGTTTACTTGGAGGAGAGGACCTCTGTGGGAAAGATTGGATAGAATTCTTGTCAACTCTATCTGCCTGAATGAACTCTTACATACCTCTGTCTAACATCTCAGCATGACAGGTTCTGACCATAGGCCCTTACTCATCACAATTTCTGCATCTTCAATCAAGCACAAAGCTAGCTTTAGATATCTCAACATGTGGTCCTCTCATAATGATTTTATTAATAAAATGTCTTTAGGGAGGAGAGATTGTCACCAGTCTAACCCTCTGATCAAGCTTTGGATGCTGCAAAAGAAGATTTGCAAACAAATAGCTAAGTGGAACTTGACTGTGGTGGAGGATGTTAATTTGAGAGTTAAGGAGGCTGAAAAGGAAGTGTATGATATGGAGACTAGGCTTGAGAACAATCCAGACACTGAAATGCAGTTACTGATGGCAAATGAAAAGTTGATGAATGTTATTTGTATGCAGGAGGAATTCTATGCTCAAAAGGCAGCAAAAACTAGATTATGTGAAGGGGACAGAAACAAAAACTACTTCCATGCTTGTATCCACTACAGGAGGAGATGCAATACCATTCAGAAGATTAAGGATCCCTGAGAGAAATAGATTCAATCTGAAGACTTAATTACAACTAGTGCTATTTAATATTTTCAAACTCTTTTCACCCAACCTCCAGTCACCAGACTTCCAATCCAGCAAGATCTTTTTTATCAGAGTTGTACAAGAAACCTAAACTTGGAATCTATTCCCAGAGAATTGGAAATCTGGTCAGCCCTGACTTCAATTGACAGCTCCAAAGTTGCTGGCCCAGATGGTTTCTCTGCTGATTTCTACAAGAAAGCTTGGAAGATCATCAAGGGGATATTATTGAGGTAGTATAAAGCTTTTTTAAAGGGATGGATCTACCTAACTATTTTAAAAGCTCTATCATTGTCTTAATCCCCAAAAACAACTCCAAGATCTTTTGGGATCAGTTGAGGTCTATTAGTCTCACTAATGTATTGTCCAAAAATATTAGCAAGGTTATTTGCAATAGATTGCAGCCTCACTTACCTCAGCTCATCAGTGAAAATCATTCAGCCTTTGTGCATGGAAGAAGTATAGTGTAGAATGTTCTCCTAGCTTAAGAATTAGTCCTGGATCTGGACAAACAGTGTAGAGGAGGGAATCTTATTTTTGAACTTGACATCCAAAAAACTTATAATACCATACACTAGGGTTTCATTGAGGAGGTGCTTTCAGCTACGGGATTCTCTTAACCCTTTATTTCATTGATACTAAGGTGGCTTACTAATAATTATCATTCTATTTTCATTAATGGGAAGTCTCAAGGTTTCTTCACTACTACTAAAGGCATCAAGCAACGTGACCCTTTATCCCCCACAATCTTCATACTTGCTTTTGATTGCTTATCTAAACTGTTGAATCAATTTATGGCTAAAGCCACTCACTCTTTATATAGCCATAGATCTAACATTGATGTTAACCACTTAGCTTTTACTGATGATGTAAATATATTTTCCAAAGTTACTAAACCTGCAGTCAAATTGCTTTTCCAATGTTCGGAGAACTTTCAAGATAGCTTTGGAATGAAGTTTCATATACAAAAATGCCAAGTTGTATTCAGTAAAAGGGTGAAACTTGAAATCAAGCACCAGATTTCAGATTTCACTGGTTTTTGCTCTAGCTCTCTACCTCTGAAATACTTGGGTACCTTATTGTTTAAAGGGAGGACCAAGCAAGTCCAGTTTGATGATATTCTTCTCAAAGTCCAAGATAAACTCAACAACTGGTCTAATACTTTTCTTTCCAATGGGGGAAGAATTACACTCCTTAAAAGTATATTATCTGCTCTTCCTTTTTATTTATCACAAGTTTCTGTTATGAAGAAATCCATCCAAACTACTCTTGAAAGTACCTTCAATAGATTCCTTTGGGCAGGCCATAGAAATCAAGTGCATTGGGTGAGATGGCAAAAAGTTTGTGGCAGTGTTAGAACTGGAGGTCTAAGGTTTAAAATTTTCCAGCAGATTTCCCAAATAAACTTTTGCAGTCTTTGGGTTATGTTTAGAGCACAGACTTCCATTTGGGCTAAATTTTTGAAAGGTAAATGCTGCAGAGATCTGCATCCTTCTCTTGTGACTAATAGATTGGGGGATTCAAGAACTTGGAAGAATATGCTGAAGATGAGAACAAAGGCTGAACAACTTTTCATTTGGGACATTGGGGAAGGTAGACTCAATGTGTGGCTAGATAATTGGTCTGGAGAAGGCTTTATCCCTCCTCCTACTGGGTCTCTTTTCAACTCCAAAACACAGGTGGTTGACCTGTGGTCTGGTGGTGAATGGAACCAGCAAGCTCTTCAGAATATACCAGATAATAGATCACTCAACACTATATTGAAGAAACCCATTGATAGATCTAAGAAGGACAAACTTATTGTGAAGAAGAAGGTCTCCCAAGCTTTTTCAGCTTTAATTGCTAACTTCTGCTTTCCTCAACATGAGACCCATTGGACTAAATGTGTTTGGAACAAGTTTCTTTCTCCTTCCATTTCCTTTTTCTCTTGGAAATTATTCTATGGATTCATACCAACTGATGATATTTTAAAGTTAAAAGGCTTGATAGGCCCTTCAAGATGTTGCCTGTGTAAAAGTGAGGAGGAATCTATCCCCCATTTGTTCTTTAAATCCTTTCATGCTCAGCAAGTCTGGAACACCTTGTTACCCAAACTAAAACTTAATATCATTCAGCTGTCCTGGGATGATTTTATTTAAGTTGGAAAGACTAGCAGGACCAATCTCTCCCTCCCATCCCTTGTATCAATGCTTGGCTTGTTTGGATGGCCAGAAATAAGCAAAAATTTGATGAAGTCCAAATGAATGCCACTACCATTGCCACTAATTGCTACAACTTTTTATAGAAATTGTACTGCCATAGGAAGCTTCCTGAAAACCTATACACAACCTCCCTCAATTGTTAAAGGAAATTTCAAACTATTCTTGTTCATTGGAGATGCCCTCCTAAGGGTTGGGTCAAAATCAACACTGATGGAAGCTTCATTTCTTCTAATGCTGGTTTTGGAGGGGTTTTCAGAAATGTAAGAGGTGATTGTCTGTTTTACTTTCGGTCTCCTCCCAGGACTGAGGACCCTTTGGAAGCTGAAGCCCAAGCTGTTTAATGTGCTGTGTTCTTGGCCAAAAAATGTAGCTGAAATCAAATAATTGTGGAAACTAACTCCATAAATTTAATTAGCATCATTGATAGGAGAATATCTACCCCTCAGTATCTGATTTATTGGATCACTGGTATAAACACCTTGAGCTTGGAGATTAAGTTGTCCCTTTCTCATACATATAGGGAGGATAACAGACCTGCTAATTGGCTTGCTAAGGCTGGCCTCCATACTCAGAATACCTCCATTGATACCTGTACCACTCCTCATTTAGAATTATTGTTGAAAGGAGATCTTGTTGATCTACCTTTCCTTAGAGTTTTGCCACTTTAAACTTTGGGGAATTGCCTAGTTTTTGCCTTCCTGTTTGTATCTCTTTTCATTAATGAAATAGGAGCGTAATCTCCTTTTATTAAAAAAATATGTATATATCAAAACATGTAATCTATGTTAGAGAGTAGGTAATATTTTAAGAAGAAAAGAATTGCCACTAAGTTTTAATTTGAAAACTGAAATTTTTTATGCATGGGG
The DNA here is from genome assembly GCA_003013225.1 of Phalaenopsis aphrodite. Classification (NCBI taxonomy): domain Eukaryota; kingdom Viridiplantae; phylum Streptophyta; class Magnoliopsida; order Asparagales; family Orchidaceae; genus Phalaenopsis; species Phalaenopsis aphrodite. Next base: position 432,282 of record NEWO01000085.1, on the reverse strand, counting down.
ATTAGAATTTTATGGGACCATTTATACCCTCATTCGGAAATATATAAATATTTTTTTCAGTGGATTGCATTTCAAAATGGATTGAAGCAATCACTTTACCTTGATGTGATGCTCGTTGTGCTTCAAGATTTTTAATTAAAAATACTTTTACAAGATATGGAATGCCGAGAGTAATCATTACCGATGGAGGATCTCATTCTAGAAATACAACAATTGCAAGATTGGTAGAAAATATAATATATTGCATAAGTTGCAACTACTTATCAACCTCAAACGAGTGATTTAGCAGATGTATCCAATCGTGAAATTAAGAGAATTATGTAAAGGTGTGTTAATCCTTGTAAAATGGATTGGTCTATTAGAATAGATATTACATTATGGGCATATTAAACAACCTATAAGACACCTATAGGATTGTCCCCTTATAGATTAATTTTTAGGAAGACTTGTCACTTTCCAGTTGAATTGGAGCATAAAGCTTATTGGGCTATAAAATAATTCAACTTCAATTTAAAAGAAACTGGTGAGAAAAGATTATTGCAATTGAATGAGTTTGAGAAAATTAGAAATGAATCTTACAGTAATGCAAGGATTTGTAAGGAAAAGATGAAAAAATGGCTTGATTGGAAGATAATAGAAAGAGAATTTGAACATGGATAAGATGTTTTATTGTAAAATACAAGATTGAAAATATTTTCTAGAAAATCGAAGTCTAGGTGGAAAGAGCCATTTAGAGTTACAAAAATCTATCCCTATGGGGTAGTTTATATTAAACACCCCAAGGCTGGAAGAATATTTAAAGTGAATGGGCATAGATTGAAATCATGTTTTGATGGTTAAAGACCAACTTTTTAAGAGACAATAATGTTGGGTCACCCAGAATAAGACCGGGAATGTCTAGCTGATGACATTAAACTAAGCGCTTTATCGAAGACTACCCATTTGTACGGTTGTTTATCTTGTTTTTGAGTTTTTTTGTTTGAGATATTTAACATATATTTATGTTTATGTCTTTATGTAGTCCGTGTATTTAATAAAATATTTAGAAACATCTTTATTTGCTTTATTTTATGGAGAAGTTGATAATTTATTTGATCGAAATAGAAACGGCAAAAATTTTTGAACTGGCGCCTGATGCGCCACTTTCCAAAGATTTGGTGCATGATGCGCTAGATCAGCGCAAGATGCCCCACGGATCCAAAAATGTTTAAAAATGTGTCAAATGGCAGTTTCCTTTCCATATAACTTCTAAAAAATGAATCCAACCCATATTTTAGGGGGAGAAATATGGGAAGAGTCACCTTTTCTCAATTTAATGGCTTCTCACTTCACAAACTCCATTAGATTTGGAATTTCCAACCCGAGAAAGTTCATTAGTTTTAATGCATACATGATCAAGTTCTAGTGAAGAATAAGCTTATTAAAGGAAGGAGATTTGGGAATAAAAAATTCAGCACGCCGAATACTCAAGTAGAAGAGACTATTGCGTAAAGGCATTGGAAAGTACTTTGTACACTATTATCGTTGTTGTTGTTCCTGTAGTAAATCTTCATGGGATCAATCAAGGAATGATTTACATGCGACATAGGATTATGCAGCTCACTCCTTCAAGAATAAACGAGATTTTTATGATTGAAAATGTGTGTATCTGCCATTACGTAAACTTTACCACTACTAAAGAGAATATGAATGAATTCTACCACTACCTAGAGATGATGGAAATGTAAGTTCCTTCATCATTTCTAAATTCAGTTTCAAAAGCATGGCATTTTTGTATTGCATACAAGTTACTGCCTAGCATGAAAATTAGTAAGGTCACTAAGGAAAGTGTCATTCTAAATTATTACATTCAAACTAGAAAACCTTTTGATGTTGGATCTATTATTGTGAAATCAATTTTGGGTTTTATTTTGAATGGATCTACAATTGGACTGGGTCATCCATCCACTTTTTTCCTATTATGCAGTCAATCGCAAGTACCTTATGAAATTTGGGAAAAAGTGCTACTTCCTTGGAAGCTGAGGGATCTAGTAGTCTACTGTAACTATATCAGAATGGGAGATAAAAATGATATGAATGCATTAATGGAACAAGGATCTCAGAATGTACTTTCAGAGAGGATCAAGAACATAAAGAAAGATGTACTGAATATCATGCACTTGATTGGGAATATTAATGAAATGTTGGATCATCTAGATTAGAGATTAAAGGAAATTTTTTAACATACATAGTGTATTGAAGATGTATTGGTATCTATGTTCAAGAAACATGCTTGGATTGTTGAGGAAATTTCAACTGATGAATTTCCATTTCGACCCTTCTACAATCTATATGTGCACTACCAATCGATGAAAGACGTCCAAAAGGACGATAGTTAAGATCATGTTTGATCTTAATTTATGTACGAAATGGTTTGTGTAGTGTTGTTTGTTTTAGTTTGTTGTGTTGGATTGCATTTCCTTTCTAATGAACGCATCTATGTTTATGTTTTGAATTTTGATGTTTAGATTTCAGTGTTAGGATGTTGATTTGCTATATAAGACTAAATTTAATGTTTGTTGGCTTGAAAAATATTAGTTTGTAATAGATATATATATATATATATATATATATATATATATATATATATATATATATATATATATATATATATATATATATATATATATATATATATATATAAGAGGAAACTCTAAACCACTTATTCTTTGAATGTGACTTTGCTCAAGAGATATGGAAACAGTTCCTAAATCATTTGACAATTGATCAGGGAAAGCTCACTTGGGATAGGCTCGTTGACTGTTGGTGGCACTGGAAGATTAGACAGTACATTGCTATCCCTTTCACCATTGCTTGGTTCATCTGGATGGAAAGAAACAAGGTCAAATTTGAAGATGCAAATCCAAATGTCAGGACTACTGTCAGAAACTTTGTGACTTAGTTGCACCAGATGATTAATTGGAAAGGTTTTCCTAATATTTCTAACTCCTGTGCTTCCACTAAGACTGATTTTATTCAAGTCATTAAAGTCTACTGGAAAACCCCAAATCATCCTATTGTGAAGGTTAACACTGATGGAAGCTTTACTAAAAATGGAGCTGGTGTGGGAGGTATTTACAGAAATCATTTGGGTAACTGCTTGCTGTACTTTTATACCCCAGTCCTGGCCAATGATGCTTCTGAAACTGAACTCATTGATGTGTATTGGGCAATTAACCTTGCCACTAAGGCTAATTGGAATAGAATTTTGATAGAAGTGGATTCTGCTATGATTATTCCCCTTTTAAATCAGGAGGAGGAGACTCCCTGGCAATACTCTTACTGGATAAGCAAAATCAGAGATCTCACTAGCAAGATGCAAATTCAGTTCACCTTCATCTACAGGGAAGGTAACCAGCCTGCAAACTGGTTGGCTCAACTTGGATCACACTCTAATGAGACTGAAGTTGCTGTTAACCCTCCACCTGCTCTCTTTTATCTGCTACAAGGAGATATCCTAAATGTCCCTCACTTTAGAATGGTCTACAAAGATAAATGATTTTTATGGGGGCAGAAGCATCCCACATATTTTTCCTTTTTTATTGAGTCATTGTAGTTTTTCTTTTTTTGAGGGTGACAGCTAAAGTTTTTTTGGGGGATTTCCTAGGTTCCTGTATTGAACCAGACAGTGAAATCCCCATCCTCCTCTCTGATGTTTGTAATAGTCCTTTTAGCTCACCATGAAGGGAGTCATAAGCAACTCCTTTAACCAAAATAATATATATATATATATATATATCTGTGTGTGTGTGTGTGTGAGTTTTGTGATGTTTTTGAAATTTTGGTGTTAGTGTGATGTTTATATATGCTTAAAAAGGTTTAATTGAGTCAAATAGATGTTGACGTAAAACGGTATGGAGCAGATTTTCAGAAAAATAGAAATATGGAAAAATTGAGCTCTAGCGGATGATGCGCCAATTTACAGAGACTTGACGAATGTTGAGCTAAAGGTCCTGAACACACTATATTTCCTAGAAAACCACAAAATCGCATGGATAAACTCCATTTTCACTGGCTGAGTCATCTTCCACCTCAAGACCTTGGTCTAGGCCATCAGATTGTGGGAGATAGAGAAGGATTTGGAGGGTAAAAACTATGTATTTCATCTTCTCTTGGTAAGAGCATCACTTTAATTTTGGAATTTTTTATTTTCAGCATGGATTTTGGGAGATCCAAAAATTGAAATTTTTGATGAAAAAAAACTTGAGGAAAACTCATGGTGAAATGTTTCTTACCATGTAACCTTACTTGAGGAGTTCAATTTTTATTTAGTAATTTATTTAGACTAGATTTGGATTTTTTTAGAATTTTCAAATGACTCCCCGAGTTAAGAGTGAAAAGTCGCATGAGAACTTTGACGAATGAAGATTTGTTAGTTTCAAAGTCCAACATAGTTACAGTAGTCAGATGGAGACCAAGAGAATTATCCAAGAGCGGGCATTTGCAAACTCGGGTGGCAAGGTTGAAAGACTGATTCTTGCCATAAATTAGGAAATATTCTACTACTTCACTACCGTATAAGTTGTCCTGATGGTTTGGGAGTCTTATGCAAACTTGAGATTCACTACTGAGGATCACATCCTTGTAAGGGGTAAACAAGTTGAGTTTACTACTGATCAGATCAATACTTTTTATGACTTGAGGGGTATATTTTTTTATGAATATGCCACATTTTTTATGACTGATTCATCACTGGAAGAAGTGATTGCATATTTTACTGATTGAAGAGGGGAATGGAAGATTAAGAATCACAAGATAGTTAACTTCCCTACTTCTATGTTGACTATTCAGTAAAAAATATGGCACCACTTCATTTCTATTAAACTGTTTCCAACAAATCATTTGGCTGATGTTACTAAAGATAGATTTGTACTCAACTATTGCATTCAAAACATGAAAGCAATAGATGTGGGTGCACTTATAGTTCAACATGATCAAAGTATTTCTGGTAGTTCTACAACTAGAAGATTGGTGTACCTTGCCTTAAGTTTTTTTCTATGTGAACAATTAGATGTAGAATCACATAGAAATGAAGAGAGATTGTAGCCACAAGATCCGATCGGGAGGCATATTATTCAAAGAGTAGAATCATTTGTCGAGTCTAGAAGTGGAAGAAGAGATAGGCCCTCCACATCTACTATAGGAGCATCTACTAGATATGTATCACTTGAAGTTTTTATGAATCAATTGATGATTCAACAAATGGATATAGTAAATACTCAAACTCAGTTGGGAGAGATAGGAACAAGGAACGCATATAATGATGAATATCAACAGAGGAGAGTTCAACATAATATTGACTTTGAAAATTCCATGGTATAAAAGCTTAGGGGTGAACCTAATGTGGACTTTCCTACATGCCCCAGTTTCACTCCCTATGCTTCCGTCGATGATGAAGGAGAAGAAGGAGGAGAAGAAGAAGAATCAGATGATGAACAGGAAGGAGATGAAGATTGATGTTTTATGAGTCTTGTTTAGTTGTTCTAATGTACGTTTATTGTTTGTAATTATACTGGGATGTACTTTTATTTGAAATTTGTTGTAGTAAAAGACTTTTTATGTTGTGTTGTGAACTGAATCTGTAAGAGTTATTGTAGACTTTTATTTTTTCTACAATTTTATTATTTTATCAATTTTTGTATTTATGTTTTTAATTCTCAACAAGTTCTTTGGAATATATTATGTTTTATTTAACGCTTTAAAGCTTGCATGTAGTTTTACAGTTAGTAGTTGTAGTATAAAAGAGCCCAATTTCACAGTACGGAATCCTCTTCAAGTCAGTTTTTATTTTCATGCATTTAGTATTTTCCTTCACCTATTAAATTTTATATTCAAAATATTTTTAAAGATATTTAAAAACTTATGTTTGTGGGAAAGAATAATTTATTTTGAAAAGGAGTAAACTAAATTTTATTTGTCCTTAAGTAACTATTTTTTAAAAATTAATTTAACATGGCCTAGGGTATTAAGATTTAACTTTAAACGACTACACTTCAATTTATAAGTATTATTGTAAAGTTAGTTAAAGAGTTTTTAATAAAGAAGGTCAATTCTAAAGTTGAAGATATTTTTGGGATGATAGGATAATATTATGCTTTTCTATTTAAAGTAAAGGAAATTGTATTTTTGAAGTGTTAAGAATTTTAGAGTTTCATGTAAGAAGAAAGGAATGAGACTTTATGAAAAATTATAAACTAATATGAATTTATAAAGTAATGAAATGTATAGAGTTTTGACTTTAAGAAGAGGATAGGGAAGTTCAAAATCATTAATGAATATCCAGATATAGTAATCTTCACTTCAAAAAGAAAAAGAAAAAGACAAGAAAGGACTGAAAAGATCCTAAAAGAAAAGAAAAAAAAGAAAAAGGAAAGAAAAAAAAATATAAGTGAGGAGAAGCGTGAGGAAATGTCTAATAAAAAATTGGCTTCACTTGAATCAACTTAAAGAAAAAGCTTTATTACATTTTCTAAACTTGTATTAGATTATTAGTAGCATTCCCAGTAATGTTTTCATGGAGTTCTTTTTCATATGAATGTTACAGATGTTCTCAATATGAGAAATTGCAATTCTTCTTAAAATGAATAGAGATTCAGAAATCTTAAATTTAATTACTAAGTATTCCTGGACTTAGAATTTGAATCTAAGTTATTAAAGGTTTTTTCTTAAATTTTGCTATTCTATTTATCAAAACTAAAGTATAGAGGTAACATTTAAGTTTGGGGGATTTTGATACACCAAAATAATATACTGTTTTAAGTAACTATTTTATGTTTTTTTGGTGATATTGAATTTTAAAGAAGGGTATTTTTGTGTTTTTGCTGCAAGCATATCATTTTTAGGCATTTGGAGAAAAAATGACAAAGAGGAAAAAATTGGAGCAAAAAGACCTAATTTTGGATTCTAGCACAACATGTGTCAGATTGGCGCATGAGGTGTCAAAATCCAGAGAGCTAGTACATGATAAACCAAATTGGCACATGATGCACCAGTTTGGCGCATGATGCACTAGATAAGTGCATGATACGCCAGGGATGACTATTTAAAATTAAGGTGGTTTGAGACAAATTTTGTACAAATTTTCATATGGACACTTGTTCTACACACCCCTTGAAGTGATTCGTAGTATTTGGACACTTTGAAAGGTTCCTTTTATAAAGGGATAAGACTCTTAGATCAAATGACACATCTTTTGAATTTAAAAGTATTGAATTTTGATGGGAATTTTGAACTCTTTTCTAAAGGAGGCAGCCTAAAATAAAAGAAGAAGACTTGAAGAGGAAAAAAGAGGGAACGAAAAGAGAGGTTATGGTGTGTGGCGTAAGGGTTAGATAGAGAGAGAAGAGGAGATTTTCTTCTAGGTTTGTAAGAGGAGAGAGAAGGTGAAATATTTCTTCTTCATTACATTTCTAAGAGAGAATTGGGAGTGTTTGTAAAGAGAGAAAGGCTTGGAGAGGACTTCTAGAGATTGGCTTGGGAAGGATTGTGAGATAAGTTGTATTTTTATTTCTTTTATTTTGTAAGCTCATTTTTATATATGAAATCATGTTTGATCGTATTCTTCTCATTAATTCTGAATAGTTTTCTTTATCTTTCCCTTACTCGGAAGATATGGTTTTGTGAAGAATAGATTTTGTTTTCTACAGTTCTAAATAATAATAATTAGTGATGATATTCACTTAGTTTTTTATCTGATCAATTTAAATTTTAAAGCTTATTGAGAGACATATGTTCTTAAGTGAGATATGATTTCTAAAACATATGGAGAATCACATTTAATTTCATGTGAGAGTATGTCATCCATGGGAGTGGGTACAAATAAATAAGGAAGTATACTTTTGTTGGATGCAAAATTGGAAATTTTAAGGTGACAGATTAAAACCCCAAATTTAGTTCAGTTGATTAGAAACTAATGTAAGATTGTTAGCCCTTAGGGGAGGGAGTATTGGGAGCTTTGTAGTGGTAGTCGGTATCCTCCCAACCTAATCACAGAATTAGGGACCAAAATCTGGATTAGTCAGTGTTCTTTATAACGCTCGAAAAAGAGCAAAGAATATAATTGCTCTTATTTGGCACAAAATGGTTTTTATATAGAATTTCAAATGATTTCAATTTCTTTATAAACCATATACTCATTGTAAAGGGGATGGATGCTTTCTTAAATTTAAACTTTCCGTAAAAAACAAAAGACTTTGTTTAATATTTGCAATTTTATTTCTGAAAGTTTAGTATTTAGTATAGTTTAAATTTTGCAATATTACATCTGTACCTTAATTGTCATTCACTTGAGTAGGCAATTTTCAAATTTTCCTCTTTAATTTTATTTTTTGTTTTTATTATAAAATAATTTCCATTACTTACTTTAAGATTTTTTAACTTTCCTGTGGGATTGATATCTAGGACTCCATTTGAGCTCTTTTTGCACGATACGTGCACTTGTGTTGATATTTAAGAGAGATTTAGCAATTTAAAAAATCATTTTAAAGGATAAACAATATTTATAAGAAGTGTTTTGTTAGGATTATATTGCATAATTTTTATAAATCTGTCTGCATCAAGTTTTTGGCATCTTTAAGTGGTGTCAACTTCATAAATATTTCCATATACAAATCTCCCATGTCAATGTGCTGGCCAACTGAGCTAAACAAATCTCTGGATCAAGCAAGGCTATAACCAAAGATTCTCTCATCTCCTTTAATAGGATTAGATCATCATAGATGCTTAGTTTGGCTGGCAAACTCTAAAGATGACCTAGCACGCTATAATCCATTTTATACAATCCTCTGATCTTGACTTGGCTATGTGGTTCTTCCACTAGCAGAGGCGAAGGAAGCTCTGCTTGATTAACTATTTGTTTTCTTTTAGCCACTGGAGCTGACCTCGAGTGTAACACTATTTTGCTCCTTAGGTTTATTTCTGTGATTTTTTCTTCCTGAGATGTTGTAGGAAGAATTTCTGGTGTCTCTTCTTCTTTGTCGGAGAAATCCAAGTTGATAGCGAGTGGTGCACCGTGACACTCGCGGACTGGCTCGTCACTCCTGGTGCTATCGTAACTGGTGTTATGAGGATTGGTTTGAGAATTAAGATCGGAGTTAGATTGAGCAAAGTTAGTTATGTTATCACTAGAAACAATCAAAATATAGCCAAAATCATAATCATTATATTCATAGTACCCCGGTGGCCCAAAAAGATAATCATACATGGTAATGGATTTGAGGATTTTCTTCCCCGAATCCGAGACAACCCATCAAATAGAGGCAGCCTTAACTTACTCCTCGTGTTATTGGTCTTTACGACATCATTCTACTCTTTCGCTTCTAGTTGTAGTGGTTTCTTTGGTGAAATTTCCATCTCTGGTTGAGTATGTTGTAGACTCTGAACAACTGCCTGAGCTAATTAGTTTGGATCTGATTTAGTATCTTCTTTGGCAATTTCCTCAAAACTGTGCTCCATGCATTTTTTTCTGAAACCTCTATCAAAGTAATTGGCTCAGCCAAAATCATATTTACATAACCTTTTTGTGTTCTTTTAAATATTCTTTTAGGATTGTTATATTACCTTAAGATTTTTCTCAAGGTAATCCTTGAAAATGAAACATTCCTCTATAGTATGTTCAAGCATCCTGTGGTACGAGCAATAATTGGGCTGATCTTTCTTATCGAATTCCTTATGTTTCCTTGGGGGTCTGAACTCAGACTTCTTCGTCAAACTTATGAACATTTTGGGTACAGCTTCATCTTTGAAGCAATATACTGCTTTCTTTCGTTCTGCAATGGTCAGACCCTTCTTATTTTTTGTTCGATATGATCCTCCTTGATGCGACTGCTGGCTAGACTAGCAAAATTGTTGTGTTCCATGCTGAGCAAGCTGTGATGATTACTGAGAACTTTGACGAGAATGTGCTGCCTTTATCTTCATCGGTTGCTTTCCCTTATCAAATTTTGCCACTGTCCTGGACTTCTCTCAAATATTCGGGATGTTCTAGTTTTTTTTATTTCTCCAAAAAATCCATGTGTTTAACTTCCTCTTGCAAATTACTAGCTTTGTTGAGTAGCTTCTTGAAGGATTTGATGGTGAGTCCCTTAAGTATGAAAGTTATTGGCCCATGGATTCTTTTGAGGATCTCAATCTCATGATGTTATCATAACTGAGAGTCGCACTTCATGCTAACATAGTAAATGCATAAGTTTCATGAATATTGACTACCTTCTTGGGATTCACCCTCTCAGAGGGGCCATTAAAAATTATTCATAGTCATCTCTTCAATTAAAGCATAAGCGTCTCGAAATGGATTTGACATCAATGAACAACCAGCAACGACATTGATAATAGATCTAAGAGAACCAATTAATCTATTATAAAAGGTTTGCATTATTAACCAATCTGGTATAGCATGGTGTTGACACTTTCTTAAGAGTTCTTTAAATCTTTCCCATGCTTCATAAATAAATTCCCCTTCAAACTTATTAAAAGATGTAATATCATTTCTAAGCTTCGTAATTTTTTATGGTTGAAAATATTTAGCAAGAATTTTTTGTGCTAAATCACCTCAAGTTTTGATAGATCGAGAAACTAACGAATTCAACCACATTTTAGCTTTATCCCTCAGTGAGAAAGGAAATAACCTAAGTCTTATGGAATCAACTGAAACACCATCATATTTAAATGTAGCACACAATTCTAAAAAATTGGTAAGATGTAAATTTGGATCTTTAGTTGGTGATCTCACAAACTGATTATCTGATACCATTTGGATAATAGCAGGTTTAAGCTAAAATGAATCAGCCACTATAGTAGTTTTTTTAATACTATAATGAAGTACAGGCATAATCTCTTAAAGGTATAAACTCTTGATGAATTTCAATATTTTGATTATTTTGTTTTGCCATTTCAGTATATTTTTTGGATTTTTTAAGATTTTTAATTTTTTTTTGGTTTTTCTGATTTTTCTAATAATTCTTTCCAATTAAGAATAGTAGTCCACTAGTCCTTTAGAACCTGAACTATGCATACACTAACATAGAATAAAATAAAATAAAATAAAACATACAAAATAAGATACAATATTGAAAGTTTAAATAAAACATTCTAAAAATAGAAATTTACTTAGTTTTTTTCCCCGACAACAGCGCCAAATACTTGACCCCGACTTAATGCTTATGCATAGTATAGTAATAGTTCTGATGGTATTTTTCACTTATATTTCCTTATTTTGCAATAAAATCAAAAACTTAATCCTGAAGAAAAATAAGAATTTAACTTTTTAATTTATATATATTTATATTGGGATACTATGCAAGTATACGTATCGTTATCAAGTAATATCAGACTTTTTGATTAAGACCTGAATGTCAAACCTAGAAAGAAGATTATGCAACATGCACTTTTTAGAATGTTTTTCTACTTTTAAAAATATAATTACTTAAACTAAAAACAATTTTTGCAGGAATTTAAAATTTAAATATTTTTGGTATTTTTGATATTTTAAGGAAATAATAAAAAATTAACTAAAGTTTTTTGTAGAAGAAAAGTACTTAATATGAAAATATCTTTCTTGTTTTCATGAATCAGTAATAAGTATATGAATTTTGTTGTGGGGGTATGAAAATTGTGTAGTGCCAAATAGGAGCAATAATATACTTTACCCTTACTAGATATGCTATAAAGAACATTGGCTAATTTAAAGTTTGAATAGTTCTGAACACCGGCTAGGCAGGGAAGATAGTAGCTCTCACTCTAGAGTTTCCTTGATTCCCTCCACCTAGAGGCTAACATTCTCATATCAAAACCTAAAATAATAAACAAGTTGGGGGCTTTAACCTGTCACTTTAAAGTCCTCTAACTCTACACCCATCAATTAATATTTCCTTATTTATTTGCACTCAATCATATGAACTACATTCTCATTCATACAACCTCATGTGATTCTTTCCCATTGTTGATTGAATCAATATCAACCAAATATTTACATGTTCTCACAAAATATTCTAACATATGGATTGGCCAAAATAAGAAATAAATGAAGTGCATGGATTGAAATCATCACAACTTCTTCCAACATTAAAGATCAATACTCTCCACAACATCCATCCAAAACTTAATTACTTATCATTTTACGAAGAAAGATAATGAAAACCACTTTGAATCCATTGAGAAAACAAAACCACACTTTAGTTTAAAAGAAGAAATCATTGTCAAACCAACAACAAGTCTTTAAAACTAATAGTAGTCTAAAACAAAAAGATTAAAACTTATCTCAAGTCCTCCACCAAACACTTAAAATTCCTTTCAATATCTTCTCTTTTACAATCACTCCAAATAAAATAACAAAAAGGATAAAGTAAATAAAAAGTGGTTCTTGAAAATCTCTCCGAACTAACTCCTCAGAGAAGAACTTTCAAAACTTGCCAATATTTTCAGAACTCTTTTCTAAGTCCTCTCTTCTTTCTTCTATAGTTTTCCAAGGGTGCCTTGGGATCTCTTCAAAATGTGACTTGATTTGATGTATTTGCCCAAGAGAAGCTTCCTTTCATGATAATTTTCGTCCAAGGTGGTTACAACCACCTATTAAGCCAATGGGTGCCTAAAAGACCACTTTGAAATTTGTCAAAACCGATTTTACTCATCTGGTAACTACCAGTGACACTTAAGCGTAGGGTCCTGATGATTAGGCGCGACCTTCTCTGTTTAACCGGCGCATAAGAGTTGGATTGGGCGCTTAGGCGCCAAACTTATTTTGCACATTTTTCACCTTTTTGCTCCAAATTTAATCCTTTTTCACTCCTTTAAGCATTCTTTTCATTTTTACTTGTATCCGCGAGAAAAACAAAAAAAATACCTTCCATTAAAGCGTAATATCTCAAAAATAGGTGTAAAAATGTGTCTAACAGCACTATATTTTTTAGTTGTATCAGGCTTATATGAGCTCTTTCTTCATTGGAGAATGAGGGAGGTAAAGGATGAGCTCAACACTTCCATTTTCTAGAATTCATGAGGGAATGTTACCTCATTATTCCTGTCATGATACCTTTCTAATGACCTTTTTTGTATTCGGTCATTCATTGAAAAATTGTCATTTTATAGGTGTCCTATAGGTCTTATGGGTTATGGGCAACTCATATGAGGTCATCCATGATGTCATTAATGGGTTTAGAATTTTGAAAACCATTTATTATGTCTTAAATGATGTCACATGTCAAAAGGGCTTTTTAATTATATTTTCTTTCTAATTAATTGTGTAATTAATCAAAAAAATTGGAAATATGATTATTGGCCATTAAATTAATTAAAATTAAATTAGAATTAATTATTTGATTAATTTCTATCATTTTTAGTTCAAAATTGGGTATTTTGACCAAATTTGATGAATGTTGACTAGGGTTTACCAATGTTGCCCTGGGTTGACTTAGGTTGGCCAATCCTAGTCCAAGGGTGCTCAATAAGACGCACCCAGCCTTGTTATGGTTAGGTTAGTCATAAAGTCCATGGGTTTGATGGTATGGATTAATTTGGTCAAGTTGACCAGAATTGACCCTTAGTTGACCATGATGGTCAACATGATGATCCTTAGGTCTTAGATTGACTATTTAGACTGATTTGACTTTTAAGTCAAATGTTACTCAATGTAGTCAAAGTGTTGGTCATTAAGTCATGTGTTGACCATTTTGACCAAAATTGACTATATGTGCCAAAGTGGACCAATTAGATTAATTAACTTTTTGTTCACCAAAACGACCTCTTAAGTCAAGGTTTGACCAAATCAGGGCTTACTTCCACTGATTTGATCATATTAGGGTTTAATCTGGTTAATTGGTTCAAGTTGACCAAAGTTGACCAATTTGACCAAAATTGACTATATGAGTCAAAATTGATCAATTAGATAATTTAAGTGTAAAGGTTGACTTTTTGATCAACAAGATGACCATTAAGTCAAAAATTTGACCAGGTTAGGGGCTGTCACCGCTAATCTAATTATTTTAGGGTTTATCATTGTTATGATTCCAAAAGAATGTTTTGATGGTTATTTTAATTTCTAGGGCTTTAATAACCCTAGAAATGTCCAATGAAGTCAATATTGGTAGACTCTTTTATCTTAAAGACCACAATGATCATTTTCAAGTCTTTTGAATATGTCTAAGAATCTTAAGTCTTAAGATTCCTCAAGTTAATTTTTTTTCCATGAATTTTGTTTTACGACCTTCACTAAAAGTGAGGTAAAAAACTCCTCTGGCGACTAGAGCTACTGACTAGGGCGAGGAAGGTGCTCATGTGGCTCAGGGACCTTAGGAAAATTTGTCACAACAATTAATTTGGTTTGGTGATGGGTTTTGGCAAAAATCTCTTTGGCTTAAGCAATTTAGAAACAAATCCCTTAATTTTTGGGACAATTGGTCCATGGCTTACCTAGGGTGTGTGTTGACCTCACTTTTGGTTGAGGTCTAGCTCTTTACTCTTTAGTAGCCTAGGGTCTAACCATACGACTATTCTATTGAATATCTTTAGAGGACTAGAAAAGGAACCCTCAGCATTAGAAATTCTAAACTTTTCTTGTTGAACTTGAAGTTCCACATATTGCTCCTAACCTCTAGCACTTGGTAGGTGAGATCAATATGAGGAAACTCAAGGGGAGTCCCCATAGGAGGTCTAGAGCTAGTTCACTCACTTACACTCACATTCACTCACAACCCTAAACCCAAACTTTTTGACTTTGATTCTTTGATCATTTGGGAGACTCATGTAGATAATCCCCTAGACCCACTAGCCCTAGGCTATGGTCTAGCCAAGACCAGTATATAGAGGATCCAAATGGAGTTTTCGTTGGTTCATGGCTCAACTAGGGTGGCAAGCACCTTACTTTCAACAAAATACCAAACTTAACGTTTTGCTCCCAAATCTACCCAATTTACCAAAACACCGACAAACCCCAAATTTAACCAAAATTCCCAATTTCAGACCAAATATCCAATTTTTTTCAAAAATCATCTCAAACCATTGGAAACTACCCACATTGCCTAAAACCTCAAATTTTCAAAATTGCTAAAATACTCCCAAATTTGCAAAAATTACAAAAACACCCTTGGTGGTCGAAACTTTCCCAAAACCATCAAAATCATTTAAAATTTCTCCAAAACCAATTTCGAGCCTTTAATTAAACCCAATTTGATTAATTTGACTAACTTTGGCCAAAAGCCTCAAATTTCCTTTAAACGCCCAATTTCCCCCAATTCACCCAAAATGTCCACCAATTTAGTTCCATATTTCCCCACTTTTGATTCTAAAATTAAATTCATCATGATAAAACTCAAATAAAATGAAATCCAAGCCAAATTGTCCCAAATTCAAGTCCAATTTCAATCCAAATCAGAAAGGCCCAATTTGGCCTAAAACAAAATCCCACTTAATTGAACCCCCAAATCTTTCCAATTTCCCAAATTTTGCATCATGAAATCTTTGAAACATATTTGAAAAACCAAATTAAACCTTCAATTGACCTTGGTGAAGCTTCAATTTCACTCAATTTCAATCCAAATCCAAAATTCCCAGATTTGCCCCAATTTAGCCATGTGCTCAAATTCCATCAAATTGAATGGCCAAGCCCCAAAATTGACATCCAATTAATGTTAATAACCCTTCATGACATTCCACTAGACCATTTTGAACTCTCAATATAGACTTAACGCAAATCTAACCCAACCTAAACCCAAGTATAACCCAACATCTCCAAATTGATCAAATTCCCAAAATCCCTCAAATTGACCCTCTAAATCAATTCAAAACCACTTCAAATCTTTTTTAAACCCTTTGTGACAATTACCCAAGAAAGATTAATCAATAAATTTAGCTCAATATCATAACTAGCCTAACCCAAACCCAACTTCAACACAATTGAACCCAAACTGAACCCATGCACTAAAATTGATTAAGACATGCCTAAGTGACCAAAGTAATGACACCACAGCCACCAAATGGATCCTAATGACCTGTTTAGACCACCCTAACCCAATCTATGGAAGCCATTGACCAATTATCCCTTAATTTATGGGATTTTATCCTTTCTTGGGCCTAACAAAAGAAATACTTGCCATCATGTCATGCCATTAGAGGTTAATCATAACTAAACCTCTCCTTGCTCTCCTCGCTGCTTGACCACCTCCCCTACTCTGGCCAACCAACCTAGCCCCTGGAAAATAGTAAAACTAAGAGCTCCATGCCTCCATCAAAACCCAATCTCACGTATCCAAGCTGACTAGCTTTTATTGGTCATTGAATTTTTTCCGCCCTCCACCTAAGCACCTAATTGCACCTAAAATGAAGCACTGAGCTCCAACCTATGCTCCTTTACTTAAACCACCACCTCCATCGGCAAAACATGAGCTAAAAAATTTCTTAAGGGAGACTTTGCCCAATTTCATCCAGACACTCTCTAGGAACTCCTAAGCTCAAGCCCACCATTTTCCTTCTTTAGTTCCTTCAGTGAGAGCTCAATTTTGAGCTCAAAATTTGAGCTCGAACCACAATATATTTTTTCACACCTCCATAGTTCACCCAACCCCAATTAACTATGCACACACCATCCCTATAGTGAGAGGAGTTGATGCGCCATAAAATCCTAATCCTAAACAGCCTCTAACATAGCTCTAGACCAACACCTGAAATCCACTTTGACCAAAATCATACCTTGGTAATTCACAACAGCCTGAGAACTCATTTGGAGGTTTGTTGGACCTAATCGAAGCTACTACAACCATCTGATTGAGGCCTCCCCTCATAAACAAAGGCATTGAACCTCAACCCTAATCTTAGCTTACTTTGATTCTTCAAATGTATTTACTATATTTTATATCGTATAAGCCATATATATCTGTTCTTCTTGAGTACATGAAGGTTTAGAAACAAACCTCAGGCAATTTGGTTGAGTCTAGACAATGATCTTAAGGTTTTAGTGTGAAGGGTTCTCAGGCTTGGACACTTGGGGGTGATGAAGGAAAGTCGTCTGATTGCTGGTTTGTTTAATGGATGGAGGATATCAAGCCTTACGAACGTTTGGAATGAAAAGGAGGGTCCCATGGTGGCTTAGGTGGTTGGTGGATGAGGTGGCGACACGTGTTTAAGTAGAAAATATGGATTTTTTGGATTTATTTAAATGCGCGAACTTCAAAAATCTATACATTTCTCTAGAAAAATCATAAAAAGAAAACAAAATTACCCTCTTGCTCATTGAACAGAAGTGAATACTGTAGACTAAAAATAAGAACTATTTGTTAACTCTTTGATTTTTAAATAATTAAATATTCTTTGGGGTATTTTAATTCATTATTATCAAGCACTGGTTAACACGGCTTGAAATTTTTCGGGTTCATTCCTTGTGATAGAGGAGATGCTCTCTGATTTTTCCAAAATCAGAGTGCATCTCTATGCTTCTAACCTTAACTTTCAAGCTAAGATGACTATTTTGACTTATTTTAATTACATAAATTAAAATACCACTTGTAAAATTATGAGAATAATTTTAGTAGGGTTTCATATGGTCAGAGAAGCTTAGTAAAAATGTCATGATGATTTGAATTATTGTGTAATGGTATATATATTTCTTTAATTTATGTGAATTAAATACTAATAAAAATTTGACAAAATCAATTCCACACTGTGTATAAAAATCATGTTTACCCACTGTAAAAATTTTAAAATGATTTGACTAAGTTTAAACACTAAAGTTGATTTTCTAAGAAACATTGTATTTTTTGAACAAAAATAATTATATTAAATTAAATAAAATTGGGAAAATTATGAAAAGTATTTTTCTGAGTTCTTTTTATCAAGGGCACTTAGGAAAAATAAAACATTTTTTTAGAAAATACTTGATTTTTTAGCTTTATTTTGATTTTAAAATATTTAAAAAAAGTTAGAAAGCCCAAAGATACCAAAATATTCTAAAATGTGCCTACTTTTTCCCTGATCACTTAAAAGTCATTAAGATATTTTTCCTAAATTTTATAAATTAAAAATAAATTTTTAAAATCATAAAAATCATACTTTTCTTATTTTCCAATTAAAATAAATATAATTAAAATATTAAAAATCATAAAAATAGATAATTTATTTCTCTGAATTCTTTGTACTCTAAGAGGTTTAATAAAAATATAAAAATAACTTTTGTAAATAAAACATCTATTCCATTCAAATTAAATCATAAAAATAAATAAATAATTAAATAACAAATTTAATTCAAAAAATCATAAAAATTTGTCTATGTGTTTCTCTAACCTAAGGGTACCTCTAATAATTTTCTCATAAATAAAACTTTATTTTGTATAGTTAAGTAGATCAATTTTGAAAATACTACTCTCTAAATTTAAATGACTATTTAACTTAATATAATTTTTAAAATCCGATTTTCTCCTATAATGTTTTATTTGACTCATGGATAGGACACTCTAAAGAAATTCTCAAAGTCATTTGAATTTTGATTAATGAGTGATGAGGTGAAGGGCCCCAAAGGTAAAGGAGTAGCTTTTGATTTTGGTGCCTCAATCAAGATTTAGAATTAACCAAAGGAAAGATGAGTAATTTTGATCCTAATGAATATTTTTGGATGATTGAAATATAATGGGAATAAAAGGTAGGAACTCACTTCCACCTTTTCTATAATAAGTACAAAATTGTCATTTCCTTATTTATCATGACTTGGAAGTCAATCAAAACAAAATGATTTTCATGTGATGGGTTCAAGTTAGGAAGATAATATTTCATTAATTTTAAGCCCATAACTGATGCAAATGTGATCTTTCAACAAGAATGCTTGTCATTTAAATAAAAATTCTGCTAAGTTACCATTTCGCCTATTGTGATTGTTCAGGGCTTGGTGATGGCCTAGGCTTGACATTTAAACTCATTTGATTAGATTTAGAAGATAACTTGATTGATGATTATCCCATTTTTACACTACAAGACCGATTTCAACTTTGGATACCAAAACTTTTAATGACTCAGATATGCCTTAGAGGCATCCTCCCACATAACTCTTAAATGAAATATTGATTGATTAATTGAGTGTCCTAGCCTTTGCATAAATAAAACATCAAGTTTCCTTGAGCAATGGGATAACCTTCGCTTAACCTTGGATGATTAATAAAATGATATTATAACTTCAAAACAAACTCAAAATATTTCAAGAAATCTTCAAAGTGATTCAGGGCCATGCTTCAAGCACTTTTAAATCTCTTGAATATTTTGAAAGTCAAATTGAACTTTTTAAAATTTGTTCTAAAATCATCCACTAAGATCTTCTGAGATTTAATAAAGTCTTAACTTGGGGTTTGGTAGCTATACCTTCATCTACTCCTGCAATTTGAATTCCCTGCAAAATTATATAAATGTTGCCAAAACTAACCTTTCAAGCGGAGAAGAGGAAATAATCGACAAGTACGCTTTTAAGGTATTGCATTTATTTTTTCATACCTCTTGTTTCTTGCTTGCATGCATAATGTCACCCTCCGTGTCAAAACCAAAACTAAAAAACTAAACAAGATAAAATTCACCGACACAATT
The DNA here is from genome assembly GCA_003013225.1 of Phalaenopsis aphrodite. NCBI lineage: Eukaryota > Viridiplantae > Streptophyta > Magnoliopsida > Asparagales > Orchidaceae > Phalaenopsis > Phalaenopsis aphrodite. Next base: position 412,695 of record NEWO01000085.1, on the reverse strand, counting down.
GTGTAAATATAAGACAACTCAAAATTTAATTACAAACAAAACGAAACAAAAATTGTAACTAAATTAAAATGTCTCTATCTGATGATTAGGAATCCCACAAAGGATGCAACCTGCAGTTGCTAACGAGATTTCCCACGGTCTAAATGAAAGTGGAACTCATTAAGTTGACTTGAGTAAAATCATTTAGACTAAGTGAATCTGAATGAAAATAGTGGTGTCGGAATGAGGCAACCGTAGGATCCTAAACGGTGTCGCTCTAATCAACTTTAATATTCACCATAATATGTAAATAACCAAAACCTTAGAAAACACTTTAATTGACATCATGACTTGACATATTAGAAAACTTAAAATCACTACGATGAAGAGCTTAGAGCTATAATTGTGGGCAGTACGACCATCTTCAATAGCAAAAGATGTTTAAACTAGCTAAACCATTCATAGAATTAAACAACAAACCATAAGACTTCGAGGCTTCCTGCATAGTGTGACATAAATCCTCAAATTTCCTTTAAGCTTTTGTATGACTCTAATATACAATTTAAGCCTAACTTGCTTTAAAATTCTAAGGTTGTCGTTCGTTATGACCTAAATCCTCATATCTTCCAGGCTATTTGTGTGATGTTTCACATGAATGTAAGCCTTATTTAATAAAATTGGCAGGATAAAACATTTAAATGTCTCTCCTTTAAATTGAAACCAAACCATAAGCTAGATTGGGAAGTCTTTCGGGACTTAAAAGTTGAGGAGTTCTCCGTTGGAAGCTGTCAGTCATCAGAATTAAAATATCATCGCCCGCTTCAGGATGGCATTTAATTTACTCACAAACACACACACACACACACACACACACACATAGAAATATATATATATATATATGTATGTATATATATATATATATATATATATATATATATATATATATATATATATATATATATATATATATATATATANATATATATATATATATATATATATATATATATATATATATATATATATATATATATATATATATATATATATATATATATATAAGTTTAAAAAAAATAAAATCAAGCTGATTTCATATCTTTTATAATTTAAATGAAAGAGCACTACACCTCAAAATATGTATCCATCCCGAAAGATAAACACGTACCTTCATAGTGAGGCTCAATGAAATAAACTAAGAAATATTTGACATTCATTTCTCTTGAGAAAATTATTTTTTTGCAAGTCAACAGGTTCTCCTATTTAATATGAAAAATTCAGTAGAGTTTATATTAAGCTGGGCTCAAAAAAGTTTCCTATAAAGGCAAGCCCTTATAGTTAATTACATCTAAAATAACCGATGTCACCTAAAAAAACTCTCAATAAAAATTTGGGGATAACGTCTTTAAAGAGTTCAAAGGAATATGACTTTTCAATGAAATCAGACAAAGAGGTGTGAAAGGAGAATCACTTAAATTTGGAACATTTATTATGGAATCCAAAGAAAGAAGAACTAACGGATTTAATGGATCTTGAGGAGAACCTTGTCGACCTCCCAAGCAATCTTATGGTTTGGATTCAATTTAAAAGAGAAATATTTAGATGTTCCATCCTGCCAGTTTTATTAATTAGGGCTTACATTCTTATGAAACGATCACACAAATAGTCTGGAAGATATGCAGATTTAGGTCATGACAAATGAATACATCAGCACCCTAAAATGAGTTAGGGATCATATTGTGTAGCAAAGCTATACATAAACCTAAAGATAAGCTAAGGATTTATGTCGCACTAGTAGGACACCTTGAATTCATATGGCTTGATTGTTTTATTCTAAGGAATTGTTTAGCTGATGTAGACATGTTTTTACTTTGAAGATGGCGGTGCTGCTCACAATGCTAACTCCGAGCTCCTCATCGTGGCAAGTTTAAGTTCTCCAATCTGTCGAAGTACGATGTCAAATCAAATGTCCTAAGGTTATGGTTATTTAAATATTATGGAGGATGTTAAAGTTCATTAGAAAGACACCGATTAGAATTCTATGGTTTCCTCATTCCAACACCACTATTTTATTTCAGATTCACTTAGTTCAAATGAATTTATTTGACAAGATGAGAGAATTGAAATGTAAGTATGATTTCAAAGATGTGAGAATTGAAATGTAGGTATCAATCCGAAGATGAGAGAATTAAAATGTAAGTATCAATCTGAAGATGATAGAATTAGAATTGAAATGTAGGTATCAATCCGAAGATGAGAGAATTAAAATGTACGTATCAATCAGAAGATGAGAGAATTGAAATGTAAGTATCAATTCAAAGATGTGNAAATGTAGGTATCAATCCGAAGATGAGAGAATTAAAATGTACGTATCAATCAGAAGATGAGAGAATTGAAATGTAAGTATCAATTCAAAGATGTGAGAATTGAAATGTAAGTATCAATTCCGAAGATGAGAGAATTGAAATGTAGGTATCAATTTTGAGTGGAGAGAATTAAAATGTAGGTATCAATCCGAAGATGAGAGAATTGAAATGTAAGTATCAATTGAAAGAAGTGAGAATCAGGATTTTGTACTGATTTGAAGATGTGATTTGAAATTTACAAAGAGCTTGTGGTGTTGAATTTACAGAAGTGTGTCATGTGAAAATGTTGATTTTGTTGAAGAAGATTTGTAGAGCTTTGTGGAGTTTTGTGCAGAATGCGAAATTCCGCAGGGATGTGAAGAGAGTTGAGGTATATAACGATGGTTGTGTTGCACATACAAAGAGTAGGAAATTCTGAAAATGGAAGCATCCACTCAGCAGGTTTATTTCATTTTCTTGTTTTTTTCATCACTTTTAATTTTCCAAAAAAATGTGTTCTTAAAGTTTTTAATTTTAATTGGTTGATTTTTAAAAGAAATTTGTTTTGTTATTCACTCATTTATTATTATTTTTTATTTGTGTTTTATTTATTGTTGAAGATTTGTTATTTCAATCTTTGTTCATTGAAATTCTGAACCATTGCATGGTTTTGCGACTTTCATCCATCACAAAAATAGGAAACTGACAAAAAGGCACAATTTGAGAGTAATTTCCATTAATTTGCCCCAAAAAGGGATACCATAAATCAAACATAGGCTAATGCCTCAAAAGGTACATCATGTAATCCATGCTGAGATACATTGAGAATCGTCTCATGATATGAATACACTATAGACTGCATACATCAGATACATGTCATGTTGTTAAAAGAAAATAAGGGAACCCTCTGTACTAGGTATGTTGAGCTCCTGATCAAGCAGACCTTCTAAGTCATGCTCCAGGATAAGAGTTCCCTTCGCATGTACTTAGAGGTACAACCTTATCATAGCTTGTATGGAAATAACTCCTCCAATTCCGAGTCCTGCTGGAATCCATACTATATTTTACTTTCATCCATTCTGTGGAAGGTTACAGACACCTTATAGTGTCACACTCCTGGAATGCAGTGCTTGGCAACGTCTGAACCGTTGCCCTTCAGGACAAGTACTGAACCAACTAAAAGAGGAATCTCCACAGCTCCTCTAAATTCACCAGGGCCGACTATATCAATTTCTTTTTCAAATAGAATATTGCTTTCACTCATGAATGAGACCATGCAGAAAGTCCTCACAAAATCATGATGGTCGATGTGTGGGGAATGCAGTCACGTTCTTCATAAATGTTAATAATGTAACTATTAGGAATGCAAGTAGCAGCTAGAATATTCCACTTGACCATTCTCTTGATCATCCATTTTATCATCGGTGGTAACAAATCCACTTGGTCGTATCTGAGGATCTCAGGCGGATTCCCCTGTCAGTCGTTCGTAAAATTGTAGCAACAGCCGCATTGGATGGTGATTCTTCCCTTTCCCCTCATCCATTTCTTCGGCTCTGAAAATGTCCTCTCCATGATAAGGCACGCTCGACCTCTATCTTATAAATTGAAGATGCAGTCCAAAATGCTTCATTCATCAGTTTCAGAGAAAACCCTGGTATATAGCTCCAGACCTTCCAATATGTTGATGAACTTTCCCTGAACTTCTTCATAGAACTCGAATTCTGTTTTATTTACTCTGCTTATGTTGTAGTATTCTACCATACCATGAGTTGGCAGCTGTCATGGGAATTCCTTCCTTCGGGCCTCGGCGGGAACCCAAACTGGTGACGGTCAATCCTGAATATGAGATTCAGCCTCTAGTGGGATGTATGATCCTGGGCTCCATGGCGCTCTCTGATCCATCCCCAATGGGACATATGGTTCATTTGTCGCGAAGTCTGGAGTCTGAGACTTGTTGGTGCTTGAAGTGTATTCTTCTAATCTATTGAAACGTTGTATATGCAGAACGTTGTAGTCCGGGCATTCTACAAATGCACCCGTGACTAATGTCCCGACCGGTACCTCAACGTTGTATGTTGGGCAACCCCTGCATAAGATATCTGGAACTTGGAGCACATCTGATTCTGTCACAAATCCTGACTCTTCACCTATAGTGGGCATGCTGGTAGAAGTTTCTCTCAGATCTAGGCCATAAATATGTCCCTCGGAAATGGGGGTAGGAATCTGTTCACGTCTCTCTGGCATTTACGTTCCTGTCGTAGAAAGGCTCTCTGTTTCTTTTGGCTGGCATTTCTGTGTTGCGTCCTGCGGAGTGGAGTATTCAGTAATCATTCATTACAGGCGGCTATCAGGTCCCTTACTGGAGTAGCTACTATGGAGGGCAGACGGTTGGGCCCGTCCATCGGATCTTGTTCCGCTATCACGTTTTTACCTTTGCGTGACACATTGTCTTGAGTGGTCACTCTCAAGAGTGAAGGTAGTCCCTCCTTTTCTTTACTGCTGACTACGTCCATTAGAGGACCCTCGTATTCCATATCAACTTGGTTGAAATCCACGTTGAAATCTATGACACCTCCTTCCGGCGCCATCTCTTCATTCAGTACGAGGTTCCAGCCGTCCTGAAAGGCAAAGATCAGCCTCTGTCCTGGCATTTTTCTGCAGACGACAGAAAAAAATGTCTGTGGGACGAAGCTTTGCATGAACAAGAACAAAATAAAGTATTTATTAAAGTAAATTTTAGTTTGTTTTTGTGAAGAGGATTATTCATTTTATGTGTGAGTTTCGTTTAATATAGTAGAATATTTAACTTCAAAAGTAGAAAAGAGAACGTGTGACGTTTAAAATTTCTTTCTCAAAATTTTCATTATATTGAGGTTAATTACAAAATTTGACCTGGTCATAGATATTTGGCCATATAGATAACCTTAGAACAATCAAAGTTTCAAAGTTTCAAAGCAAGTGAAGGCAAGCAGCATCATGTTGCATAATAGGTTTTCATATATTGTCTGTTTATTAGTGACATGGTTCTTTCACCCCGGAAGTCCACTAACTAGTAGGCTCCTCCTGTGTAGACCTTTCAATGACAAATGGTCCCTCCCAAGTTGGCTCGAATTTTCCACCTATTTTGCGGTGTGCAAGAATAGGCCTTTTGAGCATAATTACGAGGTCACCAACTTTGAATGTCCTTGGGCGGACCAATTTGTCATGGGCTTGTACCATCTTTGCCTGGTAAAGCTTCAAATGTTGTTGTGCTTCCAGTCGTTTTCCCGTGAGACTTTCCAGTTCTTTAAGTCTGAGTTTTGCGCTTTCTTCTATTGTGAGTTTGTTGGCGATGGCGAATCTGAGAGATGGTGTCTAGACTTTTAGCGATAGCACGGCCTCGGACCCACAAACGAGCATATAGGGTGTACACTGAGTGGGAGTCCTGAAAGTCATCCGGTAGGCCTACAAGGCTTCTAATAGTTTATTGTGCTAATCCCTTTTATTTTTATCCAGTGTTTTCTTCAAAATTTGTACCAGTGTTTTGTTGAAAGCCTTTGTTAGACCATTTGCTCTGGGATAGTAAATTTTAGAGTATCTCCAAACTATCCCATGTCTTCTGACAAAATTGTTGATCTTTGTACTCCTGAAGGTTGACCTATTATCAAAAATTATTCTTCACGGTACTCCGAGATGGTAGACAATTTGACTTTTGAAAAATTGAAGGATGTGCTGTGTCTTAACCTCACGTAACGGTATTGCCTGCACACATTTGGAGAAGTAATCTGTAGGGGCATGTATAAACATGTGTCCTCTGGAAGATGGAGGGTGTATCAAACCTATTATGTCTGTGCCACAACACTTGAATGACCACGAGGCAGCAGTTGGGTGTTGCACATTCGGAGGCTAGTGTAAGACTAGCCCATGCGCTCGACATTGGTGACATCTTCTGGTTGTATCTATGCAATCGGACATCATCGTTGGACAATAATACCTGAGTCCTTTGATCTTCATTTTAATTTTTGACCCTGACTGGTGAGCACCACACAATCCGGCATGCACCTCTTTAACAATTTTCAGTGCTTTGGCTCTGCTCAAACACCGTAGCCACATTTGGTCGAATGATCTTCTGTAGAGAACATTTCCCATCAGAGTGTAAGACATGGACCTTCTTGTGTTGTGGCGCGCGTCAGACTTGTCTTCTGGCAATTTCAATTATGCAAATATTCTATTAATGGCTTGTGCCAATCTTCGTTGATGTCTGCAACTGTATTTATTGTTTTTTCTTTTCCAAGCTTGTGTAGAGTTTTGAAGTCGATCAGAGACAAGAGTCGTCTTCCTTGCACTGTGACTTTAATGGAATCCTCCGGGGGACACGCCATTTCCTTAGCAAGTTTTGCTAGAGCGTTGGCATGGGCATTATCCCCCCTAAGAAACTGATAGAAAGTCACATCAGGGAGCTGATCCTGGAGCTTCATCGTGTACCGATGGTATTCTAATAATGTTGGTTTCAAAATTCTGTATTGTCTGGCGACTTGTTGGATGATGAGTTGGGAGTCGCCGTAGATGACAATGTTTATTATATCCATTGAGATTGCCATTTCTAATTCGGTAATTAAAGCTTCGTATTCTGCTTCATTTTTGGTGCACGGCTCTGTCAGGTGGTATGAGAACCTCAACATACCCTTGTCTGGCATGATAATGATCAAATCGATCCCTGCTTTGCCTGGTATAACTGTGCCTGATCCTTTATCTTTTCTAGCTGACGAAGCACCATCGAAGTACATCTCCTAGCATTGTGCACTGGAGATATCCATTTGTAGTATTTGCTCATCTGATAACTCGTCGGTGAGAGAGGACCCAACTGGTAGTAGGTGTGCAGTGAGAAAGTCTACTAGTATCTATCCCTTGATAGCACGGAGGGGAACAAAAGTTATATCAAATTGCAATAAGATCATTGACCATCTTGCTAAAAATCTGGAGAGTGTTGGTCGGGTCATCAGATATTGCAATGGATTAACTATCAAAATTAGGGTAATCTTATGAAAAAGCATGTAATGTCTATCTTTTCAGGCAGCAAAAATTAATGTCAGACAGTGCTTCTCAATTGGTGGATATTTTCTCTCCGTCGGTTTTAGGCGACGACTCAAGTAGTAGAGCACATTTTCTTTACCCTCATCATGGATTAGGGCTAAGAGTGCTCCAAGAGAGTCATCTAAAGCTGCGGTGTAAAGTATTAACGGTTTCCCTGGGATAAGGGCTGCTAAAATAGGAGGTGTCATTAAAAATTGTTTAACATCCTCAAAGGCCTCCTGACATTTCTCTTCCGAAATAATTTTGCCGTTTTTTTTAATTAATGCCGAGAAGGGTTGACACCTACCTGAGAGATTAGAAATAAAGCATCTCAGATATGCCAACTTCTTCTAGACGGAACTTAGTTGTTTCAAAGTTTGAGGGGGAGGCATTTCCAAGATAGCTTTAATCTTATCCAAGTCGATCTCGATTCCCCGATGACGGACAATGAATCCTAAAAATTTCTCAGAGGTAACGTGAAAGGCGCACATTAAGGGATTTATTTTGAGGTCATATCGTCGTAACCATTCAAACGTGATCCTCAAATCATACAAATGGTCTATTTTTCATTTACTTTTGATGACCAAATCATCCACGTAGCATTCTACTTGGTTGTGAATGAGGTCGTAAAAAATCTTCGTCATTGCGCGCTGATATGTTGCTCTGGCGTTCTTTATGCCGAACGGCATCACTATGTAGCAAAAAATTCCAATCGGTGTTCTGAAGGGTGTAAGTGCTGCATCTTCAGGAGCCATCTTGATTTGCTTGTATCCCGACGATCTGTCCATGAAGAAGAAAATTTAATGTGTTGAGGCGATATCCACCATCATCTCTGGTGTGGGTAGTGGAAACTCGTCCTTTGGACACGCCTTGTTCAAATCTCTTAAGTCAACACAAACATGGATCTATCGATTTTTCTTCTTAATAGGTACAATATTAGCCAACAATGTAGGGAATTGCTCTTCTTTCACAAAGTTGACATCTATTAATTTTTTCAGCTTGGTGATGACTTGTTGTTCTATTTCGAGGCGCATTCTCCTGGGAGCATATTTTACTTGGGTTATATTCTTGTCCACCCCAAGTTTATGGACTGCAACCTCTGCTGACAGCCCTGGCATTTCATCGTAGCTCTATGCAAAGCAATCTTTGATTTCTGTTAATAGTTTGACCGGTTCTGTAGATTCTTCGTCATCAAGTAGAGAACTTATAAATGTAGGTCGGGGTCGTTCTTCAGTCCCAAGGTTAATCTCTTTCAATTCATCCACGATAGATTTAATTTTTTCCTCAAATTCTGGTGGAGCATCTTCTATTGGTTGATCAGTAGAGTCATCCTCCACATCGAGGCAATCCTTTTCAGACTTACTAGTAACAACCATGCAAAATTTATAATCATCGACTGGTCCAACTGTACCAAATCCCAGACCTTCTTTTTAGTTTGGAGTTCGACTTTTACTATACCATAATTTTTGCAAAAATTTGAAATTTATCTTTTGGCATTCGTTTCGGTAAGTGTCCCTGTTGAATTAACTTTTGAACACATGGAGAGAAGTAACCAAAAGGCAATTTCATTAACTCATTAGAATCAACATCCAAATTTACATGTTTTTCAAGCTCAGTAGAGGTAGAAGCACGGTAAAATGTGATCGTCTTTGAACCAACACTACGGTCCTTGACCTCTAAACTTTTGACCTTTTGAGGGAGAATCGGAGTAAGGGTCATAGTATTCACATTGTGGTTTATCCGATCATACATTGTTTCATATTCATTCCTCTCTGTATCTTCTAGGGATATCTAGTACTGAGGTTTCTTCTGCTTCATCATCATTATTTCAACTTCATAACTGTCTTCATCACCAATGTTGATAGTTTTCCTAGTCCGTTCAATAATTAAATTGATCTTTCCTCATCTGCGTCCTTGGCCTCGACCTTGGGTGCGTGAACTAGAAGAACCTCCACCAAATCGTTGTAAGGGAGTGGTAGAAGATTGTTGAAACGGAGTTGTATAGCCTTATTTTTGTGATTCTTCTGAATCTTCATCTTTGTTTGTGATAACTTAATGAGAGAAGACAATCTTCTTTGGAGGCTCGTAGTAGATAGCGTCTTCATGGATACCAACTTCATGTATTGAAAATGGTTATAGATCTCCCTTGATGTAATTTTCTTGACCATCTTTGTGGTATTTAATGTACTGATGTAGGGATGAAGGAACCATATTGTGCTCATGAATCCATGGTCGATCCAATAGAGCTTTAAAAGAGGTCTTGGCATCGATGATATCAAAATTAAATGGTTGTTACGAGTTCTTTAACCTTCATAAGTAATGTAATTGATCCAGGGGCTCTTTCTCCCTTTTGGTTGAATCCTCTTAACATCATCTTATCGACCGTAAGCTCTTGAGCTTCAACATCCAAGTAGGCCAATGTCCGTAGGGTCATCAAGTTAAGAGATACCCTGGGATCCACTAAAACTCTAGATAACACAAATCTGTCGATGTTGACGGAGATGTAGAGCGGACGGTTGTGGTCGGCGGTACCGAGCAGCAAGTCTTCATTTGTGAAAGTTACCCCTGACTGTTCTCTCAACGAGCAAACTTCATCTGAGGATGTGCTAGCCAACTGAGCTAAGCAAATTTTTGGATCAAGCAAAGCTATAATCATGGATTCTCTCATCTCCTTTTACAGGATCAAACTTCCTAAGATGAGCTAACACGTTGTAGTCTACTTTGCATGATCTTCTGATTTTATCTTGATTATGTGGTTCTTCCACTGGAGGAGGTGGGGGTATCTCTTCTCGAGTCATTATCTATTTTTCTTTGTCTATTGGAGTTGTTCTTGGTGGTAACACTCTTCCGCTCTTTAAGTTAACTTCTGTGACTTCTTCTTCTTGAGATATCATTATTGAATAATCTGGTTTCTTTTCCTCCTCGTCGGAAAGATCTAAGTTGATGGCAAGCGGTGCACCATGACGCTCGATAGTTGGCTCTTTGTTATCGGTGCTGTCGTAAGCGATATCATTGAGTTCTTTTTTGGCCTTGACAACGAGTTCATCATACATGAGTACGATTTGAGGATCATTTTAGGGATCGAGATCACAGCTAGATCGGCCATAATCAGTTATGTTATTACTAGAAATAGTCAGAACGTAGCCGAAATCATAATCATTATATTCATAAAACCTCGGAGGGACAAAAAGATAATCATACAAAGTCAAGGGTTTGAGGATTTTCTTCCCCAAATCCGAAACAACCAGTCTACTAGAGGCAGCCCCTATCCTACCCCCCGTGCTATCAATCTTGGCAATGACACTTTTCTTTTTCTTGCTCTTTGTCCTTAACGATGACGGATTTTCTGGCGAAACCTTCATCTCGGGCTCGGTATGTTGCAGACTTTGAATGGAGGCTTGTTTTGATGTAGACTGTATCTTGTTCACTATCTTCTTGGATGATCTGCTCCAGACCTCCTTCCATTCATGTTCAGTGTTTGTAGAAGCATGTTTTGATGAATCTTGTATTTGATTGAGGACCCTACCCTCTTGAGTTCATCCCAAGTTGTACTCTATGTATCAGTTCTAGTATACGGATCGATCGAAAAGATTGACTCAGCTGAAACCATGTTTATGGAACCTTTTTCAGGTTCTCTTAAATACTCCTTCGGGATTGTAATATTCTCTTCCTTGAGGTGCTTCTCGAGCCAGTATTTAATAACGAAACACTTGTCTATAGTGTGCCCAAGCAACCGGTGGTATGGGCAATTATTTGGTTCATTCTTCTTATCCACCTCTTTGGGTTTCTTTGGATCAGCCAGTTTGAATTATGTTTTCTTCATCAAGCTTTTGAATATTTTATGTACAGCTTCATCCTTGAAGGAATACACAACTTTTTGTCGCTCTAACAGGGATATTCTTTTACCCACTGTTCGAGGTGATCCCTTCTGAGACAGTCGTTGGTTGGATTAACTGCTCTGTTTCTGAGAGTTCTGTGACAAAGACTGGCGATGCTCTTCTACATATACCTTTATTAGCTGCATATTTCCTTTGTCGACAGTTGCGACTACTCCTGATTTCTTTTCGAGCACTCTGGTCACCTTAGCCTTTTCATGCGGCTCCATGTGGTCATTTCTTCTTGAAGATTGTTGGCTTTACTGAGTAGCTTCTCGAAGGATTTGATGTTGAGTCCCTTAAACATGAAAGCTACTAGCACAAGATTGCTTTTAAATAAAATCTCAATCGCTTGATGCTCTTGTAGCTGAGGTTCACATTTCATACTAAGGTTTCTCCACCTCAAATTATAGTCTACCAAGGTTTCGTTGCGCTTCTGCTTCTCCATCATGAGCTCTCCAATAGACACATGATGTTGTGCCACGGCAAATATTTTCACAAATAACTGTTCCAACTCAAAAAATGTTTTAACTGACCCATTAGGTAGGTCAGCGTACCAGTCAAAAGCAATCCCAGACAAGCTGTTGACGAACTGCTAGCAGAGTAGAGCTTCTTTATTCCTCGTGTTGCCACAACTGGCTCGGAAATGTGCTATGTGTTATCTGTGATTTCCAGTCCCGTCGAATATCTTGAAGTTTGGGGCCACAAAACCCTTGGGGAAAGGGACGACATCAAACTCCTCTGGGTAAGGTCTACCCTTTAAAAGTGATGCACCACCCTTGGACTGGGCTAAGGCATCCCGTACTTGTTCAACCATTTGCTTGAACTCTTTTTCTATCATGGCACCTAATAGAGAATCCTTCTTTGTTTGTTCATCATTGTTTGCTGAAGTAGCATCCCTTCTTTCATATGTCATGTGTATGATTTCTGGCTTATTAATCTATGGAGAAGCCAATCTTGGTGCTTGTAATTGCCCCTGAATGGTGGCCATGGCGGCCATAGCTGCAGTCATCTCTTCTATTCTTTTCTCCAGTAGACTGACTTGTTCATCCCTTAGGAGGATAACCCTACGCAGCTCATCTACGACATTCTCTTCGGTGTGGGGTTGAGTCTTGCGCGTAGATGTGATAGCTCTGGTTTTGATTACACGGACATCCATGAAATCCTCCTCCAAGTAATGACTATAATCAAAATCCTCTTTGTCACTATTGACGGAAACTCCGTTCTCTCGAGCTAACTCAGAAATCTCGATCCTGAGTTTCTCAACTTTTTCCTCAATTATGGATTCCTTGACTGCTTTAAGATCTGGAGGACCTTGATGAACATCCTCTATTTGTTCCTCCATCTCGCTAGCTATTGGCGCGACGATGTCAGATATTTCAGGCACTAGTTTTACTTTATGCCTTGCAGGCTCAATGAACTGTATCGGTGCAGTGACCTTGGGAACCCATACCCTTTTCTTTTTCGACGATGATGCCTCAGGACGGGACATTGTAGTATAAACATCAGTACGTCGAGGGAAGGTATGCTCCCCGTGGTGTATACCGGCTACAGTGTCAGGTAATCATCTTGTTTTTCTTTCCGGGATTGCAGGAATGACAGGTAAACTCCTCAAAGCAAGTCTCGACTTAATCGGTCGGCGACCTGCGGTCCCGGTGGTGGTTTGATCGGTGGTGACTATAGCAGTATCAACTCAGTTTCCCAAATGGAACTAGACTGGAATACGGTTAGGTGACTTTACAGTCCACTTATGAAACTTTCTAACGGACTTAACATCCTTCAAAATTTCTTTTTTTTTTTATATGAGGGAAAATTGCCTGTCCAACTCGTTTAAGTAACTAACTAACAGAACATCCCTCTTTAGTAGCAAGCCTTCTGAAGACTGCACTAACTCGAGTGATGGGAATGAATTTTTTTCTCTCCTCAATGTGCTTACGGAGTGATGATAATGCAACATCAATCTTCTGGATACTCTCATATCCATCAGTATCCGTCAGAGGAAAGAATCTACACCCTCGCAGGAGTGGATAAATTTCTGGTAACACCTCTTCAATTTTATGAGGATCCTCCTCAACGGGGTGTGTTCTCAGAATTCTGGGCTTTGATGGCCCTATGAAATCTTCTATTACGGTTCCTCCTTTGAGTTCGGGTAAGTGGTACAGTCCTTGAACTAGACCCGATTTAAAACACGGGTGGTGGGAAAGTTAATCCCTCAGTCGGATCTTCAACGACCATCACTTCTTTCCCCTTAGTAGCAGCAGGGATAGCAGGCTTGATGGCAGTAGCTTTAGCCTTTTTGTGGTCAGAGAAGTCTTGAAGGAAGTTCAAACTAAATTCTACCGACGGTTCTTGCATTTCTAGAGCAGCGATCTTCATTACCGCGAATGGGGCTTTCCCGAGGATGACCTTGAGATCTTCAAATCTAGCTCCGAATTTGATGGTGGGAACGACGTTATGGGCGCTGTGGTCCTTTGGCAGAATGCAGGAAAAGGTCAGCGTCGGGTAGGCCATTTCAACGGGCTTTAAAACAAAAAGTTTTAGGGTTAGCTATATGGCCAAAAACCTCAAAATCTTTAGTGCAAGCACTGAAAATAGAGGTTGATCTGTAGACCGGGCGGGTCTTATTTTATGGGTATTTTTTAACATCTCTGTTTAAAAAGGTGTAAAATTTAATTAATATAAGAAAATTTTAAAGTGCACGCAACACAACATGATTTGGTTTAATTTGTGAAATAGCAAATCAAATTTGGAAGGGAGCTGTGTAGAAATTTCAGGACCCAGTGCGTGACCCAAATAATGGCAAAGAATGCCCAGGTGGAATTAGTCCACCGACACACCTATTGGAGATTCGAACCCATATAAGAATTTAAAGAGACCTTAATGGCCTTCTGAACCCCTCTGTTCAAAGATGGTTGAACAGCTAGTTCTGAAGTTCAAGGAGTTGGTTGTACTTTCCGAAGACAGAAATGGGTAAAATATGTCAATGAAAGATAGGTAATTTGGTCCAAGAGGGACATGGACACATTATTAATGTGTGAAAATAATATAGTATGGAGAGAAAAGAAATTCCCCAGTGGAGTCGTCAGAAGCTGTCAGCATTATTTTGGGGTTGGAGGGGAGTTGCCCGTAAGAAGCTGTCGGTCACCGGAATCAAAATCCCATCGCCCGCTTCAAAAGGACGTTGAAGTATGAAATCAAACTGGCCCCATATTTTTCATAGTTTAAAATGAAAGAGCATTGTACCTCAAATCCCGTATCTATCCTGAAGGATAAACACAAGACTTGAGGATGAGGCTCGATCAATTAAACTGAGGAAAGTATGACGTTCGTTTGGTCTGCGAAACCTTTGTATTTGCCGACAAGTTCCCTTATTTAACATAAAGGATTAAATAGGGTTTGTATTAAGTTGGGTTTGGACATGTTTCCTATAAGGGCAAGCCCTTATAATTAATTACATCTTAAATGACCAAAGCCACCTAAGAAGACTCTCGATAAAAATCAAGAAATATTATCTTCAATGAATTTAAAAGGGTAGGACTCTTCAAGGAAATAGGACGTAGAGGTGTGAAAGGGGATCGGTTCAAATTTGGAACATTTTAATGTAGAATCCAAAGGGAGAAGAACTAGGGGATGTCATGGATCCAAAGGAGAACCCGGTGACTTCCCAAGCTACCTTAATGTTTGGCATCAGTTTTGAGGAGAAATATTTAGGTGTTTCATCCTGCCAATTTTATTAGTTAGGGCTTACATTCGTGTGAAATGATCACGCAAATAGCCTGGAAGATATGAGGATTTAGGTAGTGACAAACAACAACCTCGAAATCCTAAGGCGAGTTAGGGCTTATATTATACAGCAGGGCTATACAACGGCCTAAATATAAGGTAAGGATTTACGTTCCATAAGCAAGCAACCTCGAAGTCCTATGACATTGTTGTTTAAGTCTAAGGAAGGAAGATTGGTTTAGCTAGGGAAGATAAGTTTTGCTATTGAAGATGATAGTGTTGCCCACCATGCTAGCTCCTTGCTGTGACAAGTTCGAGTTTTCTAGTGTGTCAAGTTATAATGTCAAATCAAGTAGCCCTATGGTTGAAGTTCTTTAAGTTTTATGATGGCATATTAAAGTTGATTAGAGCAACATCGGTTCAGATCCTACAGTTCGCTCGTTCCGGCACCACCATTTTCTATTGGATTCACTTAGTCCAAATGAACTTACTAAAGTCAACTTAATGAGTTCCATAATTTTATTTAAACCGTGAGAAGCCTCGTTAGCAACCATAGGTTAACTCCTCCAAGAGATTCCCGATCATCCGATAGAGACATCTTAATTTAGTTGAAGTTGTGGTTTTGTGTGATGTTTGTGATTAAATTTTGAGTTGTTTTATATTTTTAATGTTGTGGCGGTGAGTTTTTTCATGTTTGATTTTAATTTTGGTTTTGGGTTATGGTTATGGTTAATATGCAAGTTTATGCAGGTAAATGCAAGCATGAAACATGTAAGGAAAAGGCAGAAGAAAGACTATACTATAAACTGTGAAAGCGTACCTGGCGAGTCTTCTCGTTCCACCACCTGAAACTTAAAAATGCATGTGAGGGCATTTATGAAGAGCATGAAAAGTAGAGTTCTGATAATTTTCCTAACCCTATGTCATATCTTGGCAGGTCCTTAGAAGTTTAATTAAGGATGACTTTATCAAGCAAGATATATTAAGTTCAGTAGATCTCCGAGATGTCTAACAGATCCACAGAAAGAAGTAGGTCCACGCTACTTTCTCGCTGCCTGGTGGAAAATCCCGAGTCCTTTTTAAACTTGTTATATTGTTTAATAATTCATCTTATAAATACCCTTAATTCTCAGTGAACATTGAAGTCTCAATTATCCCTAAGAAAGGGGTAATTATTATTTATCATTTAATTTGAAAATTATGTGAGTGAATTCCCTCGAAGGGGAACTTAGTGTACTTTGAACACTTAACCAAAATTTTAATCCTAATTGGGCTTAGTGTTGTTTCAAGGATGTTTGATTTAATTATGTTTATTTCTTTAATCCTCATGTAGTTAATTTTGATTTAGCCTAAGTCACCACTAAGCCCTTAAGGCCTAGGTGAGTGTCTTAATGAGTTTTGAAAAGGGTTAAACTTTAAGTGATCAAGATTCATGATTTGGGTTTTATTTGAAAATAAAAATACAGGTATTAAATTGATTATTTGTTGACTTCAAAAGTCATACCCCTAAGTCCAGGATCATTTAATTTTAATAAACTTAAAATTTTTTAATGATTTAGAAATTTATTAACTTAATTAAGAAAGTGGGATTGGTTTCTACAAATTGACCCCTTGTGTTTCAATCATCAAATAAATTGATTAAGATCAGAGGTAACCCATTTCCCTCCTTGACTTAAGCCTAAATGTTAATTAAGGCTAAATCTCTAAAATTACACATTTGCCCCTAAGGCTCTAACACCTCATAATTTGTCAAATTCAATTCAAATGAATTTTAAGTTTTTATCCTACCTCATTCATGGGTCAATTGAGATATCAGAGGAGAAAATGTTATTTTTCAAAATTTATTTTAATTTATTTGATTATTTTAATGCAAAAATAGGATTTTTCAAAGAAAATTCTGAACTTGACCAAGGTAAATTATAATCAGTTGAAATTTTTACTGGAGGTAGACCTGAACTAGAGAAGCCTTTGGACTAAATTTCATAATTTTTTTAATTCTTGGTGATTTACTAGAATTATTTTAAATTTTGGGTGATTTAATAAAATTAAAATATTTTAGGTGGTGAAAATTAAGTTTTGTATTTTTTAAAAATCTCCCTAAGCTTTAAAGGACTCAAAGGAGAAAATTTTCTAATTTTTTGATTTTTGGTTTATTTATTAGAATTATTTTAGTGAAAACTCATTTTTAGCCTTTAAAAAAAATTATTTTTAAGCTTTGAAATTCAACATCTTTATTTAGCAAATCAGGAAAAATATTCTAATTGTTCCTAAGTGATTAGGGACCAATTTAGAACATTTCCATGAATTTTATTATTTTTGAGGTTTTTATGAATTTTTTATTATTAAAATATTTAAAATAGGATAAAAATCAAGTTTTTATTTTAAATATAATTTTATTTTTATAAAATATCATTGATCACAAAGAACTCAAAAAACTAAGTTTCGTAATTTTTTGAGTTTTATTTTGATTTTTTAAAAACCATTTAAGTGTCAAAAGTAATATTTATCTTTAAAAATCAACTTAAGTTGTGAAATGAACTCAAAATATTTATTTTTATGATGAGTTCTCTTGATCATAAACCATAGTGGAGATAAAAAATCAAGTCATTTTAATATTTATATTTTCCAAAATTAATTATTTTAGTAATTTGGTTTTTGTAAAATTTAAGAACATTTTAAATAACTTGACCCATGAAATTATTTCCAAAAGCTTTTCTAGTCATTGTGGACCTTCCAAAATTTTCTTAGGATTTTCTAATCTATATGCTAATTTTCATGATTATTTTAAAGAAATAATGTGGAATAACTTGAAAAAAATGAATCTTTGTATAGGAATCTCTTCTGACTTTGGAAGAATCAGAGGATATTTCCCTTGACAGAGGCTACAACATGCCAAAATTTCAAGCCAAGGTGATGTACCAATAAGCATGGAGAATCAAATGATTCAAAATAGTGTTTAATTAATTAAAAATAAAATATGCATAAAATGGTCTTGTAATTTATTCCACATTGTTCTCCTCTGTTCACTGAGCAAGAGGGCATTTTAATTTTATTTTTTTGATTTTTCTACAGAAAATTATGAATTTCTAAGTCAAGGGTATTTAAATAAATAAGAAATGCCATATTTATCAATTTAAACCGCGCGTGCCACCTCATCCTATGAAGGCTACGAAGGCATGCGTGGCGCGCTCTGGTTGGACACCGCCGTCCACGTAGCTTGCTGAATCGGCCCGTTGTTTTTGTCCAAGGGCGTCATCCAGCTTGATCTTAGCCATCCATGTGATAAACACGCGATCGAACGAGTCCCCTTCATCATCCCAGATAGAATGATCCCATGACCGTCCACACTAAAACCTAAGATCTCAGCCTAGAATCAACCAAATCACCTCGGGTTTGATCCTATGGACTTGTCTAAGTGAGACGAACATATCCATATGATAATCATGCAATTAATTTAAGCCTAATTAAATGGAGAATTGAAATAGGCTCGATATGAGGTGACATTTTATACCTTTTCTCTTTGAAGTGAAGCTTCAATCAGAGGGGTTCAACACATTTGTTGGGGTCCAAGGAGGCTAGGGATTTAGTCCCTTATTATGGTGTAAGGCCTAGGTATAAATTCAATCACACCCGGATTTGGGTGTTGGTCTAGAGCTATGGTAGATGGTCTGTGGGAGGGGGATTTTATGGGGTTTTGGCTTCTTTGAGTTTGGTGGACTGTGGAGGTGTGGGTGAAGTTAATTTGAGTTTGGTCCACTGTGGAGGTGTGTTGGGTTTTGTCCTGGTCTTCGACAAGGTTTCAAGATCAAAATTGAGCTCCGACAATGGGAAACATCATTTGTGGTGGATTATACCACTCTAATAACAAACAGTATGGCACCCCTCCTAGATCTTCTAGAAAGGGGAGCTCAAGACACCATGTTTAATATATTGATTTGGAATATTAAGGAGTGGCAGACTCTAACTCCTTTAATAGACTAAAACATTTATGTAGGGTTCATAAGCTTTTTATATTTGCTATCTTGGAGCCTTTAGTTTCCGTGAACTGTGACAAAATTTTCAAAAAATTCTCTCATTACTATCACTTTTGTAACAAAAATGATAAAATCGGGATCTTCTAGAAGCAACAAGTCAATTCGACAATTATTGAGGATGAGGATCAGTTTGTGCTTACCAATTTCAAGATGGATAATTTTTAAGGGTGGGCCACCTTTGTCTACGCTAGCTTTCTTTTGCAAGATAAGGTCCTTCTTTAGGAAAAACTTGTGATTATGAGTGAGGTGATTAATGAGATCTGGTTTATTGGTGGGGACTTTAACATGATAATGAAACCCTCTAAGAAAAGAGATGGAAGGGGATGTGACTCATCCCTCATCAACTAGTTTTGTGATAAGGTGGCGGATGATGGTTTGCATGATATGGGATACTCAGGTTCCCTTTACACTTGGCGTCGTGGCCATTTATTGCAAAGATTAGATCATTTTCTTTCTAACCAACACCTTTTCACTTATTTCCCCATTTCTAAAGTCCAACACTTAAGCTCTTCTACTTCTGATCATAGCCTTATTTTACTCACGCTTGCTTTCTTTAAACATTATCCCAGATATAAATTTAAGTTCCTCAATATTTGGACTTCCCATGACACGTTCCTGAATCTCATTAATCATGCTTGGCAGTCTGATACTGTGGGAAATCCTTGGTACATGCTGTGGAAACTTCATAAAAAGGTTGCTATACATTTGCGGGATTAGAATTACTATGCTTTCAGAAATGTTCATTCTAAGGTCCTAGATGCACAGGCTAAGGTTGATCTATTAGAATCTAATGTTGGTTGCACACCTCAATGGGCTAGTGATGTGGCTCAGGCTCAAGCTTCCCTTGTTGAAGCAATTGATTTAGAGGAAGGTATCCTAAAATAAAAAGCTAATGACATTTTTTTTGCTTGTGGCAAAAGAAATACTTCCTTTTTCATGCTTTATCAAATATAGGCATAAAATGAATACTATCCTCAAAATTAAATCGTTCGAGGGTGTTACCTTTCCTGTTCCAGGTGATATTGGCAACTGCGCGGTCCAACATTTTTCCAATTTATTCCAATTTCAGACTTCAGTTTTGCTTGTTGATGCAGATGTCTTCAATGAGGAAAGGGATTATGTCTCTTCCCTCTCACTTACTGATGTTCCCACTGAAGCGGAAGTTCTTGCCGCGCTTAAGAGTATTAATCCTAATAAGGCCTCTGGTCCTTATGGTTTCACATCAACCTTTTCTATTAAATACTGGGAAATTATTAAAAAAGAGGTTATAAGTGCCATTCAGAGCTATTTTTTGGGAGATAATCTGGGTAAATATTTCACTCCCTCTTTTACCGTGCTTATCGCTAAAGGTAAAGACAAAATTAGTTGGGATAACTTTCGCCCCATCTTTCTTACTTCTATTCTCTCTAAGGTGATTAGTAAGATTATTGTTGCTCGTTTACAACCTCATCTGGCTAACATCATCTGCCTGCACCAGTCTACTTATTTTCATGGCAGGGAAATATTTGATAATATCCTCTTTGCTCAAGAAATTATTGAAGACATTGATAAGAAATGTAGGGGAGAGAATGTGGTTATCAAGCTTAACTTTGAAAAAGCTTTGAAAACTATTAGTTGGGATTTTATTTTGAGTATTCTTCAAGCCCATGGTTTTTCTACAAATTTCTATGCTATTATCAAAAGATGGCTTGAATTAAATCATTACAGCGTTCTTGTGAATGGGAAATCCTATAGTTTCTTTTCCTCCCTCAGGGGTATTAAGCAAGGTGACCCTCTCTCACCTACAATTTTTATCCTTGCTTATGAATACCTCTCTCTTCTTTTAAATCAAGTACAATTGTTCCATCCTCACACTCAATTCACTTATAGATCTAAGCTTTTGGTTAGTCACGTTATCATTTTCTCGAATGCTAGTAAGACCGCTCTTAAAATTTTGATGTGAACCTTAAATACCTTTTAGAATAATTCTGGGTTAACTTTTAATAAGGCTAAATGTCAGTTATTTTATAGCAAACATGTTAGCACCACTCAAACTTCTTGGGCCGCTACTTACACCGGATGTCAGGTGGTCTCTCTCCCCTTTAAATATCTGGGGGTTAATATTTTGAGGGAAAGGAAAAGGCAAACTCAAATGGACGAAGTTGTTGATAAAATCAAGGATAAGATTAATGACTGGAGAAATAAATTTCTTTTCTAATGGTAGTAGGCTTACTTTGCTTAAGAGTTTCGTTTACATCATCTCGCTTTATGGTCTTCAAGTTTTACAGCTGGAAAAAAGTACTCAATTTTCTTTGGAGAGGCTTTTTAATAAATTTCTGTGGTCCGGTAGCTCTCAACGTAAAATTTTGAGCACTTGGGATAAAGCTTGCAAACCTATCACTGCTGGTGGCCTAGGCTTTAAGAAACTTAATTACATTGCTAAAAATAATATGTGTAACTTTCGTTTAAAATTCATATAGCACTTTTCTTTGGGCTTGTTTTCTCCATCTAAATAATTGCAACCATTCCCACCCTTCTAACATTGTTTGGAAGGTTGGTGATACTAAGGTTTGAAAATCTTTACTAAATATTAGACCTATTGCTCAAAAAGTTATATTCTGGGATGTTGGCATTAGCAATTTATCCTTCTGGTTTGATCATTTGGGTATGGAAGATCTTTATACTTTCCCACATCCTTTGTAGGATAATAATTTGCTTGTCGCTGATTGTTGGAAAGATGGAGCTTGGAATATTATTAAGCTTAGTTCTTTGATTAGGGATAACTTTGATCAAGTTCAAAAAATACCCATTGATGCCACTAAATTAGATAAATCTATATGGAAATTTACCTCTAATGTTTCCATCAATAAACTACTGTATCAAAATATTCATGTTTTCACTCCTCGCAGGTGGACCTCTAATCTCTGGAAATTTACCTCAATATCCTTCTTTCTTTGGAGATATTTCTTTTTCCTTTTGCCTTTTGATGATATTCTGAAGTTAAAGGGTTTGTGTATGGCTTCTAAATGTAATCTTTGCAAATGTCATGAGGAATGTGCCTCTCATCTGTTCTTTCATTGTTATTTTGCTCGTGAGGTTTGGTGCTCGGTTGATTTCTATTTTAGTATTAATTGGACTCCATGATCTAATGATCGTTGGGAGTGGAACACTTATCTTAATGTTTGGAAGGCTGACCCTTTTTAGGAGGAAAAGCTGGAACCTTTTCCTTTTGTTATCCTCTGGTCTCTTTGGTCTGCAAGGAATGCATATAAATATGAGGCTCTCCCCCCTACACTCGCTCTTACCACTTCATATATAATTGCTTATTTTCTTAAAGCTTCGCGCCACATTGCATTAAGTACTAATTCTTCACACAGGGGTAGGAGGGCAACACTTTTACGGTGAAAACCCCCCTCCGATGGTCAGATTAAACCTAATGTGGATGGGAGTTGGACATTAATTGTTGTTGTGATGGGTGGCATTTTTTGAAATTCTATGGGAAGCTGCCTTTTATATTTTGCCTAGCCGGTTTGTGCCTTATCACCTCTGGAGGCCGAGTGTTACTCTCTATAGAATGCATTAAATACTCCTGTTCTTTTTCATTTTCACATTTTACATATTGAGACAGACTCTAAGACACTCTTTAACTTTTTAAATCGGATCACAACCCCTACTTGGAAAGTCATTTGTTTGCTTAACATGATACATGATTATATGAAAAAGCACAATTTGTTTATACAAGTTGATTTCATTTATAGGGAATGTAATTCTTCTACTGATTAGTTGGCTAAGCAAGGCCTGCAAAGAATTATGGTGGGGGGTTTTGCCTCCTCCTCACCTTCAAACTCTTTTAAATGGGGATTTAATTAATGTGCCTTATTTCAGAAGATAGCGAGTTTAATGATTGATATCTGAGCTGATTTTTTGTCACCTTTTCACCATCTATTTTGCTTGCGTTTTGTTTCTTATGACGACTGTTGTGGTTTTATCTTGCTCGATCCTTATTTGGGGAGTAAATTTATTGCACCTAAAGTTTCCTTTTCTTGGAGGTCTCCCTGCTCTATAGCATGGAATTTTTTGCTGATCCTTGCTGCTTGGTACTTTTGGAATATATATATATACAGTTTGGATATAATATTTTTACTACTTCAGAAGTGGGATTTGGGATATCTATCAGGCTAGGGAAGGTCTCCATTTATCTACTAATTAGAAATATGTTGTGGCTTGAAGCTCTACCATACTATGTTTCAAAGTTATATCCTTTTGACGCTAACTTTTCCTTTGAGTTTTTTTTTGCGTTTGGACACCTGGTGGTTTTTATTTATTTTCGTTTGGAGTGGGACTCCAACTCAGAGGATGTATTGTATGGATGACATTTATTTTTGAACTACTTTTGCTCATTTTTTGAGTTGTTTGGGGATGTTCGGCTGCTTGGTTTCTTTTCGTGGAAGTTTTGTGGCCCTCTCCTATTTTTGTAGGTTTTGAGTGTTATATTTGCATTCCTCAAAGGAACTTCAAGCGTCTACTTCGATTTTGCTGCTCGTCACTGATGAAGTTTGAGAATGTGGTGTAGATGTAACTTTTTTGGGTATACTATGTGTTAGTATACATTTTTGATGATTACATGTATTTTATGTTTGGTTTTTTGCTTGATCTATTTAGTCTTATTAGCGTGGAGTTGTACTGTGGAGAGTGGAACCCGTAGGAACTTAATGTATTTTTGCTTTTAGTTCGGGATCCACTATCCCTCCCAAACTTTGTAACCTCTTTTTTATTAACGCATAAAGAGCCATGAGCAGCTCTTTCATTATATATATATATATATATATATATATATATATAATTTTAGAAAAATATGAAATCAAACTGATTCCATATTATTCATAGTCTAAATGAAAGAGCACTACACCTCAAGCTATGTATCTACCTCGAAAGATAAACACATATCTTAATAGTGAGACTCAATCAAATAAACTAAGAAATATATTACATCCATTTAGTTAGTGAAAAACATTTTATTTAAAGCTAAGAAGTTCCCCTATTTAATATGAAAAATTAAATAGGGTTTATATTAAGCTTGGTTCAGAAAAGTTTCCAATATAGGCAATCCCTTATAGTGGAACCATTTTGTTCCAAACACTGGGAAATGTACTTCATTGGAGCTTCATCAGCCAAAAAAGATAAGGATTTACAAACAATCGTACTAGGCAAAGCATGGATTGGTCTGATTTTCATTACACTGTATCAGGCAATATTGAGATTTTCTTACTACCTGAAAGAGTCATGCATAAACAATGAAGTAGAGTATGAAGCTTTGAACATTGGATTGGAATTGGCGATATCAATGGACATAACAAACATTGTCATCTACAGTAACTCTTAACTCATCATTCAACAAGTTGTCAGAGAGTACAAGATTATGAAACTAAGATTAGCAAAATATCACTAGTACATGATGAATTTATTGGAATAGATTCCCAACGTGACACTATACATGATTCCTCGAGAAGATAACCCCCATGCCGACACTTTAGCCAAGCTTGTTAAGGATGTGGTGTGTATGTAAGAGGATTCCATTAACGTTAAAGTATAGGGATGCCAATTTCCGTTGAAGATCAACCTCGACAGTCTGCGAAAGCTTGGAAAAAAAGATATAGTAGTTGAAGTGACTGGTGATACCGAAGATCTGCGCAAGCCATTGACTGAATATTTATAAACAGTGAGGCTACCATAAGACAAGTTAGAAACGTATCACATAATGAGAAGAGCTCTGTCAAATGCTCTAGTAAGAAATTTGCTCTAGAGAAGGTCATTTCATTAGATGTGGTTGAGATGTCTAAGCAAAACAAAAGCACAAAATATTATCAATGAAGTACACAACGACTTGTGTGGTGCTCACCAATTAGGGCCGAAGATGAAGATAAAGATTAAGAGACTTGGATACTACTGATCATAAATGTTGGTAGTTTGTATGGACATTCATGGAAATGTCTCTAGTGTCAAGTAAATAGAGATGTCTTGCACCAACCTCTAAATGTGCGACATCTGAAAGTCGCATCATTGCCATTCGAGTGTTGGGGTACAAACATTATAGGACCTATAAACCCTCCATTTTCTAAAGGACACAAATTTTTCCTCACAACTTTGGATGATGTTTCCAAGTGGGCAAAGGCAGTGCAGTTACAAGAGATTACAGTGTATCATGTTCTTCAGTTCTTCAGAAATCAGATCGTCTACCATTTCGGTGTGCCGCGGAGAGTTATTTTGGAGAATGGTTCAGCCTTCAAGAGCACCACGATCAACAACTTTATCATTTGGCATGGAATATATTGGAGGCATTCTATGATCCACAGACGGAATGGCCTAGTTAAAGCTTTCAACAAGAAACTCATGTTGATTTTAAAGAAAGCATTGGATGAGAACAAGAGAGGTTGGCACGAGAAATTGTTAGAAGCTTTGTGGGCCTACCAGACAATATTCAAAAATCTTACTCAGTGTACTTCGTATGCACTCATACATGGGTCCAAGGAAGTGCTTCTTTGGAGGTTCACTAGCTTCTCTCAGAATTATCGTAGCCAACCAGATTACATTAGAAGACAACACCAAGCTCATACTCGTAGAATTGGAGAATCTGAAAGGAAATTTGTTACAAGCGTAGCAAAAATTGGAGCTTTACCAAGCAAAGTTGAACCAAGCCCACAACAAACTTGCTTGCCTAATTTTTGTCAAGGTTGGTGATCTCATTTTGGTTTTTAGAATACCTATCTTTGCACAATGCAAGATAGGTGGAAAGTTTGTACCTACATTGGCGGGACCATTCATGTTGTAGAAGATCTATTCAAGAGTATCTAACCAACTAGTCGATTCCCAAGGAGAGAGGACAATGTTGCCGATAAACAAACAATACTTAAAAGAAATTTTTTGCAACCTGGTGTTCCTCAAGATAAATTTTGGAAGTGATACTTGTTCTGAGGATGACTATGTGGCCAATATCTGTGATTGGGTCTAAACATTTGTAAAAAAAATATTTTTAATAAAATGAAATTTAGATTTGCACATCTAAATTTCACGTTTAAATTTTTGAACTTTGCAAAGGTAAATTAAATAAAATGGTTGCACTTGTCTAACTTAAAATCCCCTTAATAATATTTACTATTATTATTGTTCATTTTGAATTTCAGCACAATGATGTTTTCCCATATTCTATAGGAAAATGTTGGGAAGGAGGCTGATATTGTCCTTTAATGATGGCTTGAATCTTACACTTGGCAAAGAGAAGGCAGCACATGGTGACATTAAAAATTTTGTTTTGGATTATGGCCAAGTCAACATGGACTACGAGGGTACCGTGATGAATATAGTAAACTGATGGGAAACAGAAGGGCTACAGTCATTATTAAGGATCAACACTAAACAAAACTTTATATTGAAGAGGAAGAAGGCAGAAAAGTTCTAGAAGCGCAGGACCTGATGGAAAAGGTCAACCACCTATAGTCCATGATCACGATGCTAACAGGAGACTTAGTCGGTGCTTCTATAGAGAGAGAGTTCTAGATGCGCCGTTAAGAAGGACACAATGTAGAAATGTCAATTCCTACAAACATAGAGCTTTGGATCAATTGGAAATAAAACACGCCAGGAAGGCAACCAGAAAGCTCAATATGATTTGTGAGGAAGAGGTGTATGACCTGACTTTGAGGGAGACTTCCACCAACCCTCTAGTTATAGAGGATGAGTTAGAGTTTGTCACAGAGTTTACAACATCAGAGATTCCTAATGAACTTTATGTGGGATGCTCGACATGAAATGCAGAGATCCCGAGATAGACACCATCCCCAAGAGCATTCACATAGTTCTTAGAATGTAACGTTCTCCACTTCGAGCATTACAAGACTTTTGAGAAATATATAACTACCTCTCTAGTGTTTTGAAATGTAGAGCATCTGACATAGAGTAGTATATATCGTGGTTTGCTGATCCAAAAAAGTGATGGGTTGCTTTAGAAGCTATGTCAAAGGACCAGCCTCGACATTTGCAGAGAATTCTCAACTCCGAGTTGGAAATAATACGTAGGGTCTGGAAACGAGAATATGAGTATTATGAGGAAATTCAAGGAAAGTTTTTTAAAATATTAGAAGGACTCAACCTACACACTGGGGTATTTTCAAAAAGAGATCAGAAGAGGATCCGTAACTTTCTATTTGATCTATCAGATAGAGGTTAATTTGGACTAAGAAGAAAGAAGACCTATTCTGACCAGCAGAGATGGATGTGTGGAAAAGACATAATCACCATCTAGTGTGGTTTTTACTAATATTATGCAAAGGATAGGCTAGGGAACTCCCTAGGGATTTTCACAAATCACGTGGCAGATCCCATGCCTTCCATGATAAAAAGAATGATCAAAAGGAAGGTGGAATGGAGTATTTTACTGGAATATTGCTTTCCAAAAAGCTACATCATCAATGTCTATGAAAAAGGAGATTGCATTCTTCCCTACATTGACCACCATGAGTTTTTTCAGGCTGTTGTACAATTTCATTGATAAGCTAAAGCAACATTCTGTTTGAGAAAGAGATAGAGTTCGTCGGCCATAGAGAGTTTCAAGGATTAATTGAAATTCTGTTGTTAGTTGGTTTGGTGTTAATTTTGAAATGAAATGGAGCATACCTAGTAAAACATTGCATTCCTGGAGTGCCAGGCTGTACAGTATCAGTTACATCACGAACGATGGACGACATAAAGTGCCGTATTATTATCAGGCTTATCCAAATTTGGAGGGACTCCACCCGTACGAACCATGCGATAGCTATACCTATAAGTATATACAAGGAAACTTTAGTTCTTGAGCATATCTTAGAAGGTTAGCATGATCACAAGCTTGCATCTGGAGATAGACACAAGCTTGTTACTTTTTTGTACTGCATCAGCGCAAGAATGTTATGATATGTGAGATTGCAGCTTCTAAACGGATTGTACTTCTAATGTTTTGGTTACCTTTATGTATAAGATTAGTTGTAATACATGTTAAAAGCATTATTAATAAAGTCTATTTTAAATTTCAAGAGATGTTGTTGAATTGCCATATTTCTGTGATGGATAAAAAATCACAAGACCATACGTTGGTCTAAACTCTAATGAACAAATAACGATACAAAGAAATCTCGATAATAAATGAAAGTTAAAATTCAAAGTTAATTAATAATAAAAGAAAATCAAATCTAAGAAAAGTCTTTAATAATAATAAAATGATGAAAAGAAAATCATAAATGAATTCTCTCGAATCCTCCGTGCTCTTTGCAGTACAAATTCCAATGTCTACAAAAGTTGCCACAACTTCCCTTTTTCACAAAATCACACTCTGCATTCTTCACATAAATTTCCATGACTTCCATTCTCACAAGTCTCACCTTCCATGAGGTTCAACAAACATTCACACTCTACACAAGATTCCACAAAACTTTCGCACTCTTTCAATGAATTCTCCACACTCACAATGCTCCTGGGATCAATAGCTAATTTCTGATTCCCTTTGCTACCTTTTGGGCTAGACGTAAGTCCCTGAGCTTTCTTTCCCAATGTAGCTTGTCACCTCTTAGGTTGGATGTGAGTCCCTGTGCTTTCCATCCTAATGTCAAACCCTCTATGAGATCGGTGTGAGACCCACTTAAATAGAGTAAGGCTTCTGATTCTCATTCTAGAGTTGATACCTAAATTTTAGTTCCCATCCTGACATCAGTACCTAAATTCTGATTTCCTATGCTACCTCTTAGGTTGGGCTTGAGTCCATGAGCTTTCCATCCCAATGTAGCTTGTCACCTCTTAAGTTGGATGTCAGTTCCGGTGATTTCCTTCCTAATGTGACACCTCTATGAGATTTGTGTGAGACACCCTTAAATTGAGTAAAGCTTCTGATTCTCATTTCGTGGCTGGTACCTAAATTCCAGTTCCTATTTTAGGATCAGTACCAAAATTCTGATTCTCTTCACAACTTCTTGTTTTGAATGTGAGTCCATGAACTTTCCTTCCCAATGTAGCTCATCACTGCTTAAGTTTAATGAGAGTCCTTGTATTTTTTTCCTAATGTGACACCCTCTTTAAGATTGGTGTGATTCCCCCTTAAATGGAGTAAGGCTTCTGATTCTCTTCTCAGGGCTGGTACCTGAATCCCGATTCCCATCCTGAGATCTATACCTATATTATGATTCTCTTCACTACCTCTTGGGTTGGATGTGTGCCTCTGAGCTTTCCTTCTCATTGTAGCTTGTCACCTCTTAGGTTGGATATGAGTACCTATGCTTTCCTTCATGATGCGACACCATTTTTTAGATTGGTATGAGACCCCTTTAAATGAAGTAAGGCTTTTGATTCTCATTTTGAGGCTTGTGCTTAAATTCTAGTTCCCATCCTTGGATCAGTACCTAAATTTTGATTCCCTTCACTGCCTCTTGGGTTGGATGTGAGTCCTTGAGCTTTCATTTCCAATGTAGCTCATCACCTCTTAGGTTGGATGTGAGTCCTTGTGCTTTTCTTCTTAATGTGACATTCCTACCGCTCGACATCGGTGTGAGACCCACTTGAATGGATTAAGGATTTTGATTCAAATTTCTAGGTAGGTACCTTAATTTCACTTCCCATCACGAAATCAATATCTAAATTTTGATTCCCTTTGTTACCTTCTTGGGATGGATGTGAGTCCCTGTGCATTCCTTCCCAATATAACTCGTCATCTCTAAGATTGGTTATGAGTCCCTATTCTTTCCTTTCTAATGTAACATTCTTAAAACTTTGAGATAAGTATAATATCACCTTAAAAGGAATAAGGCATCCTATTCTCATTCTCTTTTCAATTGTTGTTACCTCTTGGGACGGATCTAAGTCCTTGAGCTTTCCTTCTCAATGTAGCACTTCTTTTCCCTGATTGATCTTCTGAGTTGCATGTTAGTCCGTGTGCTTTCCATCTCTACCCAATCTCTCCACATATTCTTATTTCTTGAAATCAACTTAAAATAAAAATCAAATTAAATCAGTAGCTAAAATAAAAAAAATTAAAAATTAAACATAGAATCGAATCTTTGTTGTGACCATCAGTTTCACTGATAATTGTCTACGTGAGCCTGTGATCCACCTTAAAATTATATTTTTTTAGTAGATTATTTATGATCATTTTATGCATATTTTTAGTGATATTGCACTTTAAAAGAAGCTATTTTGAATGATTTTAGTTTCAAGTTCATGGAATGGACATTTGGAGAAAATGAGAGAAAAATGAGCAAAGGTGGTGCAATTTGTATGGCACCATACCCCCGCCCCTAGTGTTATCCCGATACAAATGTGTTTAGTTGGTGCCATTGCGCTAGTAACTTCCTTTCTTGAAGATCCATTGAACTTGGCCAAATTTCAAAGGGATGTTTGAAACAACCCTTGGTTATTTTCAGATATCTATTAATATGAACAAACATTAAATGAAATAGACGACTTTTGGGCAGCATTTAAATGTTGTAAATAGTCCTACTTTTGTATTTAAGTGTATATTTTAGTGTGTTTTGTGTTTTAAGAGTTAGAGTTTGGAAAATTCTTCGAGGAGACTCTAGAATTTGTGTTGAGGAGAAGATACAAGGTACTTTAAATTTGTGTTTAAATTTTTCTTTCTAAGACTTAGATTTCAATACACATTTTGTGTTTTTGTTTTATTCTCCATGAATTCTGAGTAGTTCACTTTCATTCTCCTTGCTCTTGAGAATTATTCTTGTGGGATGAGTTTAATTTAAAGATTTCTTTTCTACTTTTAAAAATTGTGAAGGAATTTTCACCGTTTCTTCATTGATTTTATAAATTAGCCATTTGTGAGGATAAAATCTGTTAAGAAACATAAAGACTCGATAGGCCAATGATTTCACCCAACTAGTGAGTGTTACACTACATTCTGGTTGAGTCGTTGCAATCACCTGAGGAGTGTAAAGTGATAGGGAAATAAGTTTTGATGGGCGTAGAATTTTGTTTTAGAGTTTCAATACTAAGGGTCCCTAATTGGTCCTATAGAGAGGACATATTTGGTAATCTAGAGGTGAGAGGATATAATTTACTCAGCATTACTACATAAGCTGGTGATAATCTTTAAATTAGCCAATTTTCTTTGCTAGCATTGGGAGGGCGTAAAGAATAAGAATGCTCCTTTTTATCACAATACATCATCATAATTTTATTCACTCAAATCCTACAAAGAGTAATATCTCACTGCAAGGGGAAAGATCTTTACATATTATTCAAACTATTAGAAATACTTTTATTAATGTTTTAATTATACTTATTTCTATCTTTTTTAATTTAGTCTTAACCATTACTATCATTTTGTTTGTATTTAATCTACAATTTAAATAGAGTTTACATCTAAGTTTTGCAATAAAATTTAAAAGAGTTCAACTATCCTTGTGAGATCGCTACCAGGGTTTTTAAAGAAAATCCTATATTACATTAAACGGTACAAATACTTGTGTAGTACCTTTAGTGTGAAGTTTTATTATTTGTTTTCCACATCATTTCATTTATTCACACTAGCCACTGAATATAATTTGGGTCAAGTTTTTAGTAATATTTTGGAGATTAAAAATACACATAATTGTTGGTCGAGTCAAGTTTTTAGCGCCGTTGTCGTGGATTGGTAACGAAATTTTTTTTAACCTAAGGAGTAAACCTTCTTTATTTGCAATTTTGTTTGAATTGTAGATTTGCATGTATTAAAAATTAATAACCAAAAAAGTCAAAAAAATTATAAAAACTCAAAATTATATTTTTTTTAAAAAATAATAAAAATAGATAAAATTATAAAAATCGAGACAAAAAACTCTCTTTTAATTTTGTTGTGTTATTTTATGTCCTGAAATTTTATCATTTCTATGTGTAGCTCGGGATCTCAAGGTTTAGTCCCCTACAATTCTGAATTAGGACCCACTATAAGAAAAATTTTAAAACAAGGAAGACTTCATAATTTTCAAGATATGATGAACAGTTAATAAAATAATATTGAAATTTAAAATGTTGAAAATGAACATCATAATTTACAAAAACCTTTAAAGGATTAAGTGACCCCTATGGCAAATGAAATTCACGTAAGTATTGAAACTCTTGTTGTATATGCCAATTCATTTGAACTCAAACCTGCAATAATACAAATAATACATAACAATCAGTTTTGGGGACACAAAATGAGGATCCAAATTTACATCTTGCAAGTATTTAAGACCTGCTTGCTACATCTAAATATGATGGTGTATCAAATGTTGTCGTCAGACTTAGACAGTTTCCTTTTTCCTTAAGAGATAAAGATAAGATGTTATTAAATTCATTAGCACCAGGATCTATTAGAACCTGAGGAGATTTGGCACAAAATTCTCGGCTAAGTATTTTCCACCTTCAAAATCTACTAAACATAGAAATGATATTAATTCTCTTACTCGATATGAAAGGGAGTCAATTTATGAAGCTTATGAAAGATTTAATGAATTCCTTAGAAAGTGTCCACATCATACTTTACCAGACTTATTAATTATATAAACCTTTTATAATGGGTTACTTGGATCCCTTAGATCTATCATAGATGTTTTTGCTAGTTGTTAATTAATATGTAAATCATTTGATGAACCATAGGCTTTAATTGAAGAAATGCCTACAAAAAATTTTTGAAGGCCTTCTGAAATGGGTAAATCCTAAGAAAGTAGCCAGTATTCATGATAATAAAGCTATTTCAATGATCACTTCACAAGTTGCTCCATTTTCTAGAAAAATAGACCAAATTGGAATGAAATTTTTCTCAAACACCTCAATTGATTGATGAAAATTCATTATAAAAAAATGCTTAATTCTCAAACTTCATTAGAAGCTATGGATGATTTTAATAGATCTAATAACCCATATTCTAGTTGTTATAACCTAGGTTGGAAAAACCATCCAAACTTTTATTGGAATAACAAATCTAGTGGTGAAAGTCAAGAATGGGGGAACAATCAAGTAAACCCATCGGGAAATTGGAACAATCAGAGTAATTCTAACTTTAGACCTACTTATCATCTTAGATTTAATAGTAATCGACCAGTTAATGTGAAGAAGTTGTCTTTAGAATAAGTGGTGTTACAAATGGGTAGGCAATTACAGAGTCAGAGTGTTGCTATAACATAGAGAATCAACTAGGACAAATTACTAATGCACATAGCAATAGACCTCAGGGAACACTTCCGAGTATTGTTGAGATCAATCCTAAAGATAAAAGTAAAGATCAAGAGCAAGTTAAAGTTGTCTAACTAAGAAATGGGAAGGACATGAGTGTTGGTGTTAAAAAATAAATCTAAGTTGAGGGACAAGATAAAGAAATTGGAAAATTGAGGAAATTATTCTTAAGAAAGTGGAAAAACCTATTTCTCCTAGCAAGAAGAATGAAAAAAGACCACCACCTCCTTTTCCTCACAGATTTAGACACCAAAAACTTGATCAACAATTTTCAAGATTTTAAAGATATTTAAAAGCTTACAATTAATATACCTTTTGTAGAAGCACTAGAACAAATGTCAAGTTATACTAAGTTTATGAATGAAACTTTGAATTTAAAAAGGAAGTTTAAAGATTATGAGAATGTTACTTTTAGTGAAGAGTACAGTGCAATAATTTAGAAAAAGCTTCCTCGAAAACTCAAAGATCCTGACAGTTTTACCATACCTTGTACAATTCAAGGAAATTTTTGTGAAAAAGCTTTATGTGATTTGGGAGAAAGCATTAATCTCATGTCATAATCTATATTTAGAAGACTAGGTTTAGGAGATATTTTTTCCACTATTGTAACCTTATAGTTAGCTGATTGATCCCAAAAATTATAGTTTTCTAAAATTAATAAAGTTGACTCCGCTTTGCAGCGATGCCAAAAAACTTGGTTCGATATTAATATAAAAAAAATTAATGTAATTTATGTTGGGATTCTACGCAAGTATATGTATCCTTATCAAGTAACACAAGAATTTCAGAAGCCCCAAATATCGATCCCACGAGGAAGGTTTAAATTTGAAATGGTAATTTAAACTAGGAAATTCACAACAATAAAGAAAGTATACTACATGAATTTCAAATGTTTAAGGTGCTATCAGAACTAAATTATTAGCTACTGTAAAGACTGTAAACTAAGTTCCAAACTATGTTTCTATGATGAATTTATCAAATATAAGAAAGCATCTTTCCCACTACAATGAGCTTTTGGTTAAATGAGAGAGATAAATTGTTTGAATTTGTATCGTGCAAAATATGAGCAATTTTAGTTCTCTATCCTTTGTGAAGTGATATAGAGAATCATTGGTTAATCTCAGGAATAGTCTCTAAATCTGTGGAAAGGCTGGGATAATACTGGCTCTCACTCCAGAGGTCTCACTTCCTTCCTCCTGAAGGATAATTGTTGCCTTAGTTCTTAAACACTAAGATCAAATTGGGGATTTTAGTTTGTCACCCTAAAATCACCAATTCTTGTACCAATAATATATATTACCCTATTTATTTGCACCCAATTCCATTAATGAAACACTCCTTCATGAAATCAAATGCGATTCTTAATTTGTTGTAAAACTCATACTCCATTTCTAGGATAGTAGGTTTCACAATAGATGTTAACATTTGAATTGGCCAAATCAAAAAGTAAACTAATACTTGAGTGAAAAATCATCACAATTTATTTTATATTTTAAAATTGGCACATTCAAATTATCTGTTCATTTCAAAATATCTCAGAGTAGGGAGAAAGACGAAGATAATTACTCAGACCTCATGAGAAAGATACAACAAAATACGAATTTCATAAATAAAAGAAAGTTTATACAACAATGTTACAAAAACACCACTTATATGTAACTCTTTCTTAAAGCAAATCCTTTGTAGCCTCTCTTGCACTCTTTCTCTCTTTACAAGACTCTTAATTTTATCTTTAAAGAAGTATGGAAGAAGAAATTTTTCACTTCTCTCCCTCTCTTAACAACTTTTAGGAGAAAATCAGACTTAGACTCACCACCCTTAAAAATAGAACACTTAAGTAAACTCAATTACACACTGGACCACCTTTTTATGATCAATTTTTGCTATAAATAAAGCATAATGTCGGCTTTCCAAGAAGTGTGTTCAATAACTCTTCAAAAAGAGTCTAAATTTATCGAACCTTTTAGAATTTTGTACATCACCATCTTTGGCCCCATCGGCGTCGGTGGCCCAAACTAAATCTTTTGATCTCTGTCAAATGGCATCGTCGGTGCCCATTCTTGCGCCGTCAACACCCACAATGTTCTAGACTTTTGGGTCATGCTGGCGCCATAGGTGTCCTTACTGGTGTCATCGATGTTGATTATTTTTTTCCAAAACACCATTTTGACTCAAAATTTCATCATTTTTGGTTTCTTTTTACTTCTAGTGCTAAGAATCATGAACCGGCAACAAAACATGAAAAATTCCTTCCTTTAAAGTGTTATATCACCAGTAATTAGCATAAAATATAGGTCTATATATATATATATATATATATATATATATATATATATATATATATATATATATATATATATATATATATATATAT
>NEWO01000085.1:305838-366825 GCA_003013225.1 Phalaenopsis aphrodite | reverse complement strand
AAACAGAAGTGCCTCTCCATCTTCAGTAAGCAGTGCATTACTGAGTTTAAATCCTGGGTTGCTGATTTCACTGGTTTCAAAAACAGTTACCTTCCTATGAAATATCTGGGGGCTGTTCTTATCAAAGGAAGAACTAAGAATATTCAATTTGATCATATAATTGACAAGGTCCAAAGTAAATTGCAAGCATGGGAGAATTCCTTTTTATCCAATGGGAGTAGAATTACACTCCTCAAAAGTGTTCTTTCTGCCTTACCATCATATTTACTGTAAATGAACATTCTTAAAAAGTCCTCCCAGAGACTGTTAGAAGGTATCTTTATTAGATTCCTATGGGCTGGTCAAAGGAATAAAAGCACTGGACGTCTTGGGCTAAGGTGTGTAAACCTGCTGAGGAGGGTGAGTTAAGCTTCAAGTTTTTCTCCCAAATTATACACACCAATTTCTGCAAGCTCTGGCTCAGATTCAGATCTCAGTCCTCCTTATGGGCTGAATTCATGTGGGGCAAGTATTGCAGATATCAACACCCCACCCAACTCTCTCTGGGTTTAGGGGATTCTCCTCTCTGGAAAAGGATGTTAAAAGCTAGACAAGATGCTGAACAATTGTTTGTCTGAAAAATTGGTGAGGGCTTGGTAAACATCTTGTGGGATAATTGGTCCTTGGATGGCTGCCTTATTCAGGGTCAGATTGCTCCAGCTGCCCCTGTGCTTGTGAAAGACATTGGGCTCCTGGCAAGTGGAACCTTTCTCCAATCCTTCCTTTCTGTAGCCCTTCTCAACTATCCAAGATTCAGAAGCTTATTTTAAAACCTTGGGTTAAAGACAGAATTGTTGTAAGAAAGAACCCAATCCCTTCTCAGCCCCACCAACTGGTACACTGGGGTCACACCACCTAGAATAAATTCCTTACCCCATCCATGTCCTTCTTCATATGGAGACTCTTCTTAAAAATGATTCCCACTGATGATATTTTGAAATTGAAGGGGTTGAGGGGTCCTTCTAGATGCACTTTCTGCCAGTCTCATGAGGAAACTATTACCCATCTCTTCTTTGATTGCAATTGGGTACAGGATGTTTGGTCCTTTGTGATTGGTAAACATAGGATCCCAACAATGAACCTCAGATGGAAGGTTTTCTATACTAGCTGGTCTGATTGGAGGGGATCTGAACTCCAGGACATCCCCAATATTGTGGCATTGTTTGTGTGGATGGCTAGAAACCAGGCAAAGCATGACAACTCCCATATTGAAACTATGAGGGTGGGTCTCAATTATGTTTCTTTTATTCACAAACTAATCAAATTTAAAAAGTTTAAGGCTGTGTTGGAGATTGGTTCTTTTCCCAAGCCACAAACTTCCAAATTTGTGACAACCTGCTGGACCCTCCCAAAGTTTGGCTGGACCATAATTAACATGGATGGCAGCCACAAATTCCAGTCTGCAGGCATTGGTGGGGTTTTCAGGAACCATGAGGGGAAATGTACCTTATATTTTCAATCTCCAGTTAAGGCTTTTGACTCACTTGAGGCAGAATGTCAAGCGGTATTTTGGGCCATCAAATTAGCCAGATCATGCTTGCTTGATCAGTTATGGGTAGAATCTGACTCCTTGCAACTTATTAACATTATCCATGGGACTTCAGAAACCCCATGGAACTTAATCTGCTGGATCTCTGGTATTCATCAATTGCTTAAGTTTTGCTCTATAAAGTTCTCTCATATTCACAGAGAAGAAAATAGACCATCCAACTGGCTGGCAAGAAGGGGTCTTTATACAGAAGAACCTCTAGTGAGTAGAAGAATTCCCCCCCCACTGGACTTTCTGTTATCCAGTGACTTGTTGCCTCTCCCTTATATCAGAAATTATGTGTTGTGGGTTTGAGAGGTGCCTTCCTTTATAAAGGCCCTCTCCTGTCACCTTTTTTCTTTTCTTCTCCTTGTATTTGTTTGGTTTCTTTAATGAATTGGAGCTATGCTCCTTATATATATATATAAAGAATCAAGTATCGAAATAGAGAACACAAATTCTGGTGCATAGCCATTTTGGAATTTATGGTCCATCTCAACACTTTGAAATTTGTCAAAGCCTTCCCTGACTTCAATATGTTTACTAATATCAACAAAAAAATTTGGGTTTTCTGTAGGAAAGAAATGAAGTGCTCTATCTTACTAAACCAATCTCAAATCTTATATATGAAGCTCAGCTTTGTGGATATGGAGGTGTTTGCATCCTTTGTCTATGCAGGAAGCTCTAAAGTTGTTAGAATTGATCTGTGGGAATCCCTGCAGCTCATCCAAGGATTAATTGATAAGGCTTGGCTTATGGGAGGAGATTTCAATTGCATGTCCTCTCCTGCTGAGAGGAAGGGGGTAGACCTCCCAACCCTACCATTATATCATTTTTAATGATAATATTCAAAAAATTGGGTTATTTGACCTTGGTTTTAGTGGCCCTACCTTTACTTGGAGAAAGAAGGATATGTGAGAAAGGCTAGATAGAGTGCTTCCCAATAATAATTGGATCCAAAATTTCCTGCAGACATCCATCACTCACTTAAGCCTAGCTGGTTCAGACCACAGGCCTTTACTGATCTCTATAGGGAATAAGGTCACTAGCTAGAAAAGCTCTTTCAGATATCTAAATGTGTGGTCTCAACACTTGAATTTCTTGAATATTATTAAGGAACATTGGAAGAATGAACTTCACCCTGACCCTTTCATTAACCTGTGGATTAACCAAAAGAAGGTGGGCAAAGCCCTTAAACAGTGGAGCTGAGACACTTTTGGGGACCTCCTGCTGATTGTGGATAAGGTTGAAAAGGAGGTAATTCATTTGGAGGAGGAGCATAGCAAAGGGAGGATTGATGAAGCTATTCTTCTAGAAGCAAATGAGAAACTCTTAAATGCAGTTCAGTGGCGGGAACAATTACTTCAACAAAAGGTAGCCAAAACCAAATTCACTGAAGGAGATAGAAACACCAAATTCTACAGTGCTTGCATTAAATACCAAAGAAAATGTGACACTATACACTCCATCAAGGATGATAATGGAACTTGGCTCAAGAAAGAGGAGGACTATACTGATCGTGTTGTGTAGTACTGCCATAACCTTATGAATGGGAATAACATTGACAGAGGGCATATTGATAGCAATTTGTTTGCATACAACAAACATTTCACTACCAATCTGCATTTGAATGATATTCCTGGTGAGTGGGAGATTAAAAGAGCTTTGAATTCCAGAGACAGTTCTAAATCTGCTCGCCCTGATGGGTTTACTGCAGACTTCTGCAAGAAAGTCTAGGATGTTATTAAAGTGGAGGTCATTAAAGCTATCCAACATTTTTTCCAAGGTAACTCCCTACCTATTTATTTTAGTGCTTCCACTATTGTGTTCATTCCTAAGACTTCTATAAAGGATAGCTGGAACAATTATAGAACCCTGAGTCTTAACATTATTATAAGCAAAACTATAAGCAAAATTATTGTTCACAGAATCCAGCCTGTATTACCTCAACTTGTCAGCAATAACCAGGCTGCTTTTGTGAAAGGCAGAAGCATTGGGGATAACATCCTCCTGGCTCAAAAACTTCTAGAGGATTTGGAGAAACCTTGTAGAGGGGGAAATGTCATTTTTAAGCTTGACTTGAAGAATGCTTATGACATGGTGAACTGGGAGTTCATTATAGAATGCTTGGAAGCTAGGGGTTTTTCCAGGGAGTGCTGTCAGATTATCAAAAGATGGCTCGAGGATAATACAAATTCAGTTTTTATAAATGGAAAAGCTCATGGGTTCTTTAAATCCTCTAGAGGACTCAAACAAGGGGACCCTCTATCCACAACAATTTCTATTCTGGTGCTGGATTACTTCTCTAGACTTATTGATTGCAAGGTGAATAAAAAACGTTTCAATACTTATCACAACAGAGCAACGATGGATATCAGCCATCTGATCTATGCTGATGACATTCTGATGTTTACAAGGGCCACTAAGTCTGTTACTATGTTTATTATGGAGTGCCTGCGATTCCAACAGGTGTCTAGTCTTAAGGTAAACAAGGATAAATGTGAGATCCTGATCAGTAAAAGAGTCTCCCCACCAATCAAACAATGGATGCACTCTTACACTGGATTCTCTAGCCTGAGTCTCCCCTTCAAAGATTTGGTGATTCACTTGATAAGAGGAAGAACAAATATGATTCAATTAGATGAGGTTATTGATAAGATAATATCTACTCTTTAGGGGTAGTTTAACTCTTACTTGTCCAATTGTGGAAGGATCACCCTCCTTAAGAGCATTCTTACCTGTATCCCTCTATATGTTCTCTAAGTGGAAACAATGAAAAGAAGCACCTCTTTGATGCTGGAAAGAACCTTCAACAGATTCCTTTTCGTTGGAAACAGAAAACAAGTGGCTTGGGAAAGCTGGCAAAAAGTGGCTAACCCTTGGGAGGCTGGTGGTTTGGGTCTTAAAGGTCTACACCATATGCAACACATCAACATGTGTAAGCTTTAAATTAAATTCAGATAGAATGAAAGCATATGGGCCAAGTTCATGCAGGCTAAATACTGCAAATTTGATCACGCTCAGGAGGTCCCTAGGAAGGTGGGAGATTCGAGAATTTGGATCCAAATGCTAAAGGTCAGGGAAGATATTGAAAAGCTGCTAAGTTGGGAACTAGGCCAAGGGGATATCAATTTTTGGAAGGATAATTGGTACCCTACAGAATATTTGGAACCTTTGCAGGATGAAAAGGAGGGGGATTTGCTGGTCAAAGACTATTGGAATGGCAATGCATGGTCTGAGGACACTTTGAGGAGTATCCTGAAGGAACATTCTCTCAGCTCCATTTCAACTATCCAATTTAATAGGAATAAGAAAGATCAACTTAATTTGAGGAACAAGACAAGGGAAAGTATTTCAAAGGATATCTAGAATAATTTGTACAGTTAGGACATGTGCTAGTGGAATGTTTCCTCATGCCAAAAACACCTAACCCCTTCCATATTGTTCTTTTCTTGGAGAGTCCTAAACAATTTACTTCCTACTGATGATATCCTGAAACTAAAAGGTTTGAAAGGGCCATCTAGATGCCATCTTTGCAAGCTTGATCAGGATTCCAAGGATCACTTATTTTTCAGGTGCAAATTTGTCAGGGAGGTTTGGAACAGATTGACCTCCTAAATGAGTATAAAACTGATTAATATTGATTACGATAACATTATAGCTTGTATTAGAGATTGGCAGGAGATTAACCTCATGCCAATCCCTTTCATTATTGCTTGGTTCCTCTGGATGGCTAGGAACAAGACCAAACATTAGGAGAGGGAGGTCAGCACTACAAAGGTGATGATTAACTGTTTGGCACATCTAAACAAGCTGATAAGTTGAAGGAATTTCCCTAAGATCATGCAGACCTTACCCACCATGGATGCTAATAATATTAAGATCATCAAGGTTAGATAGGGGAGGCCTCCTTACCCATTCATTAAAATCAAAACTGATGGAAGCTACACAAACAAGAGAGCTGGTATTGGGGGGATTTTTTGAGATGACACTGGGCATACTTTTCTCTTCTATAAGATCCCATACATTGCTGAAGATGCTTTGGACACTGAAGCTGCTGCTCTGTATTGGGCATTAAAATTTGCTAAGGATAACAAGTGGAATTGGATTTTTGCTCAAGTGAACCCTTCTAGCCAGCCAATTGGAGGGTCTATTTCCTTCTTTGTGGATGTGGGAGAACTTGATAGAGCAAATCTTAAGTAATTGATGAATACCAAAGATCCACCTGATTAAATTCCATGGGGTATCACAAGAACCATGGATAATGTTAATAAGCTGCAAGGAGTCAGATTCAAACCATAGCTGGTCAAAATGGCAATATCTGGCTAAAGTGATGGCCCAAAATACAGCTTGAGATTCTGCTTCAAGGGAGCCTAAAGCTTTAACAGGAGATTGAAAGAAGAAGATACATCTCCCCTCATGATTCCTGAATACACCACCAATACCAGCAGACTAAGATTTATAGCTACCATCAGTGTTAACTTTGGTCCATCCAAGCTTTGGGAGAGTCCAACAAATTTCCAAGATTTTAGTAATTTGTGGCTTAAGAGAAGGGCCCAACTCTAACACAGCTTCAAACTTTTTAAATTTAATTAATTCTTGTAGAAAAGCATTACAATTTAGACCTACCCTCATAGGATCTAGATGGGAGTTGTCATGGTTTAACTAGTTTCTAGCCATCCTAACAAACCGAGCCACAATGTTGGGGATGTCCTGAAGATTGAATCCCCTCCAATCAGACCAGCAATTATAAAAAACCTCCCATGTCAGATTCATAATTGGGGTCTTGAGTTTTCCATTTACAAAAGACCAAACTTCATGTACCCAAGGGCAGGCAAACAAAAGGTGGGTAATAGTTTTCTCTTGGGACTGGCAGAAAATGCATCTGGAAGGACCCCTCAGACCCTTCAATTTCATTATATCATCAGTGGGAATAAATTTTAAAAATAGTCTCCATATGAAGAAATACATGGATGGGGTGAGGAATTTATTCCATATTGTATGGCCCCAATGTACCACCAGTTGGGGAGGCTGAGAGGAGATTCAGTTCTTTTTTATAGCAATTCTATCGTTTACTCCAGGTTTTATAAATAGTTTCTCAATATTGGATAGTTGAGAAGGGTTGCATAAAGGAAGAATTGGAGTAAGACTCCACTTATCATGATCCCAGATGTCCTTCACAAGCAATGGAGAGGCTGGGGCATTCTGATTCTGAAGAAGGTATCCTTCTAAAGACCAATTATCCCACCACATGTTTACCAAGACCTCACCAATCTCCCAGACATACAATTGTTCAACATCCTTCCTAATCTGTAACATCCTTTTCCAAATGGGGGAATCTCCTAAACCCATAGAGAGTTGGGTGGGGTGTTGATGCTTGCAATATTTGCCCCAAAGGAATTCAGCCAAAAGGGAGCAGAAGTTAGTGTGCATAATTTGGGGGAAAGACATGAAGTCTAACCCACCCTCCTCAAAGGGTTTACACACCTTAGCCCAAGATCTCCAGCCTTCTTACTTCCTTTAGCCAGCCCATAGAAATCTATTGAAGATCCCTTCTAACAATCTCTGTGAATACTTTTTCAAGATGTTCATTTGCAGTAGATAGGATGGAATAGCAGATAGAACACTTTTAAGGAGTGTGATCCTACCCCCATTGGATAAAAAGGAATTCTCCCATGCTTGTAATTTGCTTTGAACCTTATCAATTATGTGATCAAATTGAATGTTTTTAGCTCCTCCTTTGATAAGAAATGCCCCAAGATATTTCACAGGAAGGTTGTTGTTTGTGAACCCAGAGAAATCAGTAACCCAGGTATGTAAGTCAGTTTTGCATTGTTTACTAAAAATGGAGATGCACTTCTGTTTATTTAAGTTCATACCAAAAACATCCTGAAAGGTCTCCAGATTCTGCATGAATAATTTAACAGTAGCTTTGGAAGCTTTTGAAAAGATAATGATGTCATCAACAAAGGCCAAGCGATTAATTAAGTTGGAAGATCTGCGGCTATAAAGAGAATGGGGTTTCTTGGATGCCAACTCATTCAAACTTCTGGATAAGTAGTCAAAAGCTAAAATAAAAATTGTAGGGGAAAGGGGGTCACCTTGTTTTATACCTCTAGAAGCACTGAAAAACCCATGAGAGGATCCATTCATGAAGATAGAATGGAAGTTATTGGTCAGCCATCTGTTGATTAGAGAGACAAAGGAGGGGGAGAAACCTCTAGCAATAAGAATATGTTCAATGAACTTCCAGCTGATAGTGTCATAAGCCTTTTTGATATCCAATTTGAAAATTAAGTTGCCTCCTCTAGTGATTCTGTCCAAGTCCAGTACCAATTCTTGGGCCAAAAGCACATTATCAACAATACTTCTATCCCTGATGAATGCTGACTGATTCCTGCAGATGAGCTAATTTAGGTGAGGTTGTAATCTTTGAACCAATACTTTGCTGATTCTGTTTAGATATGACAGAAGTGAGACTAATGGGTCTAAAATCTTCCCATTTGCAAGGAGATTTGTCCTTGGGAACCAAAGTAATGGTAGAAGAGGAAAAGTATTTAGGGAGGTCAGCCCCCTAGAAAAAACTTTGGACAGTAGCAATAACCTCACCCTTCACAATAAGCCAGGCCTTTTTGTAGAAATCAGCAGTGAAACCATCAGGACCAGCAAATTTTATGCTTTCAATGGAGTTAGAGCTTCCCAAATTTCCTTTTCATCAGGAATATTAGTGAGAGATAGGCTTTTAGTGAATTCCCTTTCCTTATCAAACAGTGTATCTTTAATGGCTGGGTGAGAGGATGAATTTTGTATGAACATATTTTGAAAGTAATGTACAACAGCATTAGCTATTCCCTCAGCATTGGAAATCCAGTGACCCTCCTGACAAAGGATTTTGTGAATTGTGTTGCATTTCCTCTTGTAATTGATGCAAGCATGATAATATTTAGAGTTCCTGTCACCCTCACAAAACTTGATTTTGTTTGCCTTTTGAGCTTAGAGAGCCTCTTGCATGTTGATTTGGTCCAGCAGGTGTTCATTAGCTAACTGAAGGTCCATTTCAGACCCTATGCCAGAGGATAAGAGCTGTTCTAATTGTTAAATATTTTGTTCAGCTTCAAGGATTTTTTTATCAATGTATCCACCACCTCTCAGTTCCAATTTGAGAGGTGTTTACTGACTTTTTTATGTAAAAGCCAAAGCTTGATACTTGGGATGTGATGATGAACATCATTCCAGGCCATTGATACTTGATTGAGAAAATCCCCATGCATTTGACCACATACTAAGATATAAGAATTTAACTTTAGTTTAAGAAGAGGAGGAAGATATTTGAATGAGTAAGGGTCTATGATCAGACCCACTCATAGCCAAGTGTTGTACAGAAGTATGTAGGAACTCTCTAAACCAAATATCATTTACCAAAACTCTATCAAGCCTCTCCCAAATCTTCCCCCTTCTTCAAGTAAATTTAGGGCCAATAAACTCCAAATTAAAGAGGCTAGCAAACTGAATGTTGTCATTGAATGTGTTCATTAGATTGATATCAGGAGATCTCCCACCCTTCTTCTCACTAGGTGAAGAGAGGCTGTTGAAATCACCCCCCACTAACCAGAAATCCCTTATAGAGGTACTGAACTCTTGTAATTGTTGCCAAAGTTTCAGTTTAGCAGTTGTGATACAGCCAGCATAT
This sequence comes from Phalaenopsis aphrodite, assembly GCA_003013225.1. NCBI lineage: Eukaryota > Viridiplantae > Streptophyta > Magnoliopsida > Asparagales > Orchidaceae > Phalaenopsis > Phalaenopsis aphrodite. Next base: position 357,568 of record NEWO01000085.1, on the reverse strand, counting down.
ATTAAGGTAGCAAAACCATGATAGTGACTGAAGTTAAGCTTCAAATGGATAAATTGGTCTCCCTCTTTAAGAAAAGTGCATTTGACTTCCTTTCTGCAAAGAAGCCATATTTTACTGTTAGTGTTAATAAAAAGCTGAAAACCAAGGAATTTCCTCACAATTTTGTTAACATTTTTAGTGACCATTGGTTCTAGTAGAGCAATGATCCAAGGTTAATACATCCTATTGAGAGCAAGGATTCTATTAAGGGATTTAGGATGTGCTAGTCCCCTAACATTCCAACATATTAGATTCATTAACCAATAGACGTGGATTTTCCTCTTCTCCTAGTTCTAATAGTACTAGAAGAAAGAAGGGGGGCATCCTCCAAGTAAGATGAAGAGGGAAGTAGATTCTTTTATTCCAAAGGCATTTTCTTCTTTTTTGGTTTTTGGACTTGCCAGCCATCTTCAAGATTCCTGGCTAATTACAAAATCAAAGGGTCCTCCTCATGTAACTCAATTGCTGTAATCTCTTGATCAGTAGGGAGTGTAGAATGTTCAGTACAAAGAGTTTGTTCAATTTGAGTAGAATGTGGCATGAGGTGAAGTTGCTTAGTTAATGGTTCATGGTTGATTTGGGGATTAGGTACCACACCCTCTTTTGCCATAGCTTGCGGTAGCTCTTGTTCAGTATCAACATGGGCCCTTATCCCTGGCAACTCAGAAAGATTAACAGCACAATCAAGAGCAGTTGGTAACTCAATGTCATGTTATTCTGAATCCTCAAGGTGAGGTATGGGGATCTTCCTTCTAAGGTTAGGATAGAGTCTAAAGCATTTCTCATCAGTGTGGCCAAACATATTGCAATGATGGCAATAGTAAGGTCTTTATTCAGCTATGATTTTCTACCAGTATCCACTATGTTCAGTGCCTAACCAAATTTCCTCCACTGCTGGTAGAGTGACGTTTCTTTCAACCAAAATTCTGGCTACAGAAGGTCTAGATAAGTTAAAAGTTGGGGCATCCAATTTCAAAGGTCTTCCCAAAGCTTTTCCAATGTTGAAGAGAACTTTATGGTTGAAAAAATCTAGTTTAAGTCCAGGTAACATAAACCATATGGGGACAATGGGAAGTTCTTTGTTGGGATCAAAATCAGGAGTCCAGTTTAAAAGCTTCATTGAGATTCCTTCAATCAAGATAGATTGTTTGGAAAAAATTCTAGCATAGTCTTCCTCCCTTGAGAGATTAATAAGTATGTGCCTACCATCAAGTAGGCCTACTTTCCAGGCCCCTTTGAATTTCAGACCATCAAAATATCTTCTCATAGATTCCATCTTAGGATGGCTAAGTTGAAATTTTCCAAATAAGGTGAATTTTTGACATTCAGTAAGACCATTTAAGTCCTCTTCAGTAAAATAGATAGCCAATTTCCCACTTTTCCAGCAAATGGGTTTGAAGAGAGGGTCATTACCGTCATGATATTCTTGAGGAAAAACCAAATCATCAGGATTCTGAACTATCTCCTGACCTTTCCCAACAATGTCAGCAAAAGTAGCCTTGGCCAACTAAATATTGGTGGAAATATCAATTGGAGTTGGGTCTGACATCACTGAAAGAGCTTATCAGAGATAGAGTTGACCCAAAGCTATCCACTGCCAGTGAAAACCAAAAGAGACCAACCACACAGTAGGTAGGAGACACCAAGCAACCTGCCAAACAAAAGAAACAACAAGAAACAGTGAGGCTAAGCAATAGAACAGTAAAGAAAACCTTATCAGTGATATAGTTGACCCTGAGATGTCAACTACCAATGAGACACCAAAAGCAAAATCAACCCCACAGTACGTAGAAGACAAACAAAATAGCAAAACAGTGGGGCAAAGCAATGGAACAGTAAAAAATTGAAAAACCAAAACCCAGGAAGATGTAAAAGCTTAGAGAATAGTAGAACTTGCAAGATCAAGTGATGAGATGAGAGAAATTCAATTGAAAGTAATGGGATAGCAAAGATTAGGCCATCTATAGCAGCATTTTGAGCCATTCTGCGCAGAGCACCAGATGAACCAGCCACCACCCATGAGTATATATATATATATATATATATATATATATATATATATATATATATATATATATATATTCTGTTTTCAGTTCTCTTTCCTTTCTCCTTTGGTTTTAACTGATTTCACTTGGAACTCTCTTGCTCTTGTGGTGGTTTCCCTCCCCTTCCTAGTGTTGGGCACTGTTGTATTGAGGTTTGCTGGCAGGTTAGACCTATTCTGTCTAGTTTTAGTCCTGTTAACCTTTTTTTTGGTTCTCTAGCTCTGTGGCATCTGGTCTGTGTTTCTTGGGAGTATGGCTACTCCTATCGACTTGGATACATATGTTCAATGAGCAAAGGTTGCCTATGTAGGAGTGGTTGGCAAATCAACCGCTTCCCTCAACGATCCTGAACATTTACTCTTCCCACAGAAGTTTCAGGACACTGCAGCAGGAAAGGGCAACAGTCCTTGCATTTCACATCATCTAATATTACTCTAATTCCAAAGGATAAAGCGAAATTCAAATGGGAACACTTTTGACCCATTAGCCTGACTTATGCTATTTATAAGGTCATCAGCAAAATAATTGAAATTATATTACAACCTCATCTCAGCCATCTCATTAGTGATAATCAAACTGCTTTTCTTCAAGGTAGAAGCATAGTGGACAATGTCCTTTTAGCCTAGGAGCTGGTATTGGATCTGGACAGAAAATGTAGAGGGGGTAATATTATATTCAAATTGGATATTCAGAAGGCATATGACACTATTAGATGGGATTTTATTTCTGAGGTTCTCACTGCTAGAGGTTTCTCTGCCTCCATCTCTATTATTGGTAGACGGTTGTCTAATAATCATCAATCAGTTTTTGTTAATGGAGGTTCTCATGGGTTCTTCAGTGCTTCTAGAGGCATAAAGCAAGGTGGTCCCCTTTCTCCCTCAATTTTTATACTAGCTCTAGATTATCTTTCTAGAATGTTAAATCAGGTTGTTGTTGAAGCACCTCATTCCCTTTACAGTCACAGATCTAATATGCTTTTTAATCACCTTGCCTTTGCTAATGACATTATAGTATTTCCTAAAGCTACTAAGTCTGCTGTTAGATCTATCTTTAAATGCTTAGAACATTTCCAAAGAAGCTCTGGCATGGTCTTAAATATACTAAAAATGTGTAGCTGTTCTCAGTCAGAAGGTTAAGCCTGTTATGAAGAATTGAATTTCTAATTTCACTGGTTTTAAGTTTGAAAAACTACCAATCAAATATCTCGGAGCTCTGCTTATGAAAGGTAGAACTAAGCAAGTTTAGTTTGATTATTTTGTGGAAAGAATACAAGTCAAACTCCATTGTTGGGTTAACTCTTACTTGTCCAATGGTGGAAGATTTACTCTTCTAAAAAGTGTCCTATCTTCCCTACCAGCTTATTTGATGCTGATGACTGTAATGAAGAAATCTACATAGAAGAACCTAGATAAATTATTTAATAGGTTTTTGTGGTCTGGTCAAAGGAAGCAATTCTGTTGGACTAGCTGGAGTAAGGTGTGTAAGACCAGTAATACTGGGGGCCTAGGGTTTAAAAGCTTCTCTCACCTTATATATGTTAACATTTGCAAACTATGGATAAAGTTTAGATCTCAAGCCTCTCTCTAGTTTAGATTTATGATGGGAAAATACTGCAGAAACAACCACCTTATACAAGCTGAAAGGAAATTTTGTGACTCTATCATCTGGGCTAAGATGCTAAAAATTAAGGATGAGGATGAATTGCTTTTCGTTTGGGAAGTGGGGATGGGTAAAGTTAATTTCTGGCTGGACAATTGGATATTGGATGGAAATTTGGGCTTTGACACCTCACAAATATTTGATATTTCTGCTCAGGTGGCTGACTTTTGGGTGAACGGGGCGAGGGAATCTTGAGGCACTCCATAAAGTTTGTGAACCATCTCAAATACCTAGAATTCAGTAAATCTCCATTGACCCCTCAAAAAAGGATAGAGTGGTGGTTAAAAAACTTCATTAAAAGTCTATATGAGCATTCATTAGGGAATTTTGTTTCCCTCAATAGAAAGTGGAGTGGGGTACTAGAATATGGAGTAAATTTCTGTCTTCATTTATGTCTTTTTTTTTCTGTTGGAGACTCTTCCATAAACTCTTCCCTACTGATGATATTCTAAAATTTAATGGCCTTAGGGGGGCATCTTGGTGAGTTTTATGTAAACAAGAGAGGAATCTACAAATAACTTGTTTTTCAAATGCTACACTGTTCAATTAATTTGGGAAAGTCTGTTAAGTAAAGCCTTGTTATCAGTCTTGAACCTGTCCTTGGGGAGTTTTTATCAGTGCTGGCATGAATGGCTGGACATAAAACTTTTTCTGGTTCCTTTTATTGTGACTTAGTTTGTTTGGATGGCCAGGAACAAGATGAAATTTGAGGATGATGAAGTTGGGGTAAGGAATGTGGTTAATCAGTGTATTGCTTACATACCAAAAATTCATAAGCTGAAGTGTTTCCCTTAGATCTTCTCTCAGGATATTCGGAATAACCAAAAAGCCAATTAAGCCTATACTGGTGAAGTGGTTACCCCCTCAGATAGGATGGGTTAAAATTTGCATTGATGGCAGTTTTCTTCATCCCCGCTAGTATGGGGGGTATATTCATGGATTATAAAGGGGTTTGCTTGCTCTATTTCTAGTCTCCCACTATTGCCAAAGACCCCTTGGAAGCTGAAACTTTGACTTTATATTAGGCCCTCATCTTTGCCAATAGAATTGGTATTCATCAACTTTGGGTGGAATCTGATTCTAGTACATTAGTGAATATAATGAATGGAACAACTGAAACACCATGGCACCTGATAAATTTAAATAAGGAAATTATGCACAAGAGGAATTATTTTAAGCTTTTAGTATCTCATATCAACAAAGAAGGGAATAGACCTGCTAATTGGCTCTCTCGAATAGGACTCCACAGTGACCAACCTCTCATCAGCAAGGCCTTTAATTCATCTCTCCATTTACTTGTGGAAGGGGATCTAAATCCCTTACCATACATTAGAACAAATTTTTCATAGGTTATTTTTGAAGGGTTCACCCTGCTTCTTATAAAGGGTCCCTTGCTTTTCCTTGTACTCTTTTGGTTGTTCTGTCTTTAATATAGTTGGAGCCCTGCTCCTTCCATTATATATATATATATATATATATATATATATATATATATATATATATGGATATATTTGTTTTTTTTTTGTAGGAAGGAGCATTATTTGGCTCCCTACAAGTCGAACATATATATATATATATATATATATATATATATATATATATATATATATATATATATATATATATATATATATGATCATGGAGCTTGGTGTGGTGGCTGGCTTTATGGTCACTCTGCTAGGGTTTCCATGGAGATCCTGATTTTGTGGTTGCTAACTGGCTCTTTCTCTTCTTCTAGTGGATTCTCTTTCTTCTCGGTCTTTTACTTGGTGTGTTTTGCTGGTCTTGTGATTACCTGGAAAACTTTATTTGAATCGGTTACTGTTCTATTATTTTTGTTTGGCTATGGCTGAGCTTAATAATATGGATTTATCTACCAATGTCCAATGGGCTAAGGCCACTTTTGCTAATGTGGTGGGTAATGGAGCTACTACAATTAAGGATTTTGATGACCTTGTTTTCCCCCAGAGCTACCATGAGGCGGCTGACCCATTAATAAAGCATCTGAGTATGAAAAATGGGAAGGTGGCTATCATTTATAATGATTCAGAGATTCAGAACCTGACTGAGGTTTGCAAATTTTCTCTCTTTGGTAAGTTCCAGATGGGACACCCAAAAATGGAAGTCATTAGAAAATTCTTTGATGGCATTAAACTCAAAGGTGCTTGGAGGGTGGGTCTCATTGATGGCAGGCATATCCTTATTAAATTGTCTAGAGAAGATGATTATGCTAGAGTTTTCTCAAAATAGATTTTATAGATTGATGGTATTGTTATGAAAATCTTGAAATGGTCCACTAAGTTTGACCCGAGCAAGGAGCTGCATGTAGTTCCTATTTGGTTCAAACTTCCTGGGTTAAAGCTTCACTTCTTTAATCATGAAGTTCTATTCAATATTGGTCAAGCTCTGGGGAAACCTTTGAAGTTGGATGTCCCAACTTCAAATCTTTCTAGACCTTCAGTAGCCAAAATATTAGTAGAAAGGGATATCCCCCTTCTTGTTGTGGAGGAAATTAGGTTGCAGACTGAGCATAATGGCTATTAGCAAAGGATAGTTGCTCAACAGAAGCCATACTACTGTTTCCATTACAGCATGTTTAGGCACACTGATAACAAATGTTACAAAAGCCATCCCCATCTCAGAAGAACTATTGGGGGGACTTCTAAGGATGTTGATCATTTATCTGTTGAGGTTGGGCTTTTGAGAAAAGAGGATTTCGATAATCCAGTGAATCAGGTGATAACCAAGGGCAGTGAGGATGATGGACATCAGGGCATCATCCCTGCCCAAGTTGAGAATGATGACCAGCTGGACCAGCAGGATGTAAATGCCAAGGCTAATTATACTTCAGAAGCTGATCCCTCTGGTTGCAACCAGAAGATTAATGAAGTACTAAACACTAATTGGAATACTATTGAGGGGGATACTATTCAGGAATCAGGGGTTGAGGTTGCCCTGAGGGAAAACCAGATTGACACAACCTTAATTAAGGTGGTTTCAGACAGCCCTGGAGGATGAATGGCTAGTCCAGAAAGCTAAGAAATCGAAAAAGGGTTTCCAAGTTTTAAATACTGAAAAGGGGGGAAGTTACACTTTCAAGGATAGAAAATCTCATAAAGAACCTCTAGAGGATATGGCTAAAGCCAGAAGGAGGGGAAATTCAGTATCTATTGGATGATGAACTTTCTCTGTTGGAATGTTAGGGGATTGGCACATCCTAAATCACTTAACAGACTGATGGCCTTGAATAGGATGTATAAATTTTACCTGATGCTATTCTGAAGCCTATGGTCTCTAAAATCCCCAGAGAATTATAAATAAATTCCCTGGTTTTCTTCATGTCTCTAATTTGAATAACAAGATTTGGGTGTTACATAGGAAGGAGGTGTCTTGCAGCATACTTTTGGATCACCAACAACTCCTCCACATAAAGCTTCAAGTTGGGAGTCAGACTGGTCTGACTACTTTTGTATATGCTGGATGCTCTCCTAGTACTAGAAAGGAGCTTTGGGAGAGTATTAAAGCTATTAGTAGCTCTTGTAACTCTTTTTGGATGGTTAGAGGAGACTTTAATTGTATTTCTATACCTTCAGAAAAGTTGGGTGGTGCCCCCCCTGACCTCAACAAGATGAATTATTTCAATGATCAAAGCAACTTGGCTGGTCTGTATGACCTTGGTTTTTTTGGTCCAAAATTTACCTGGAGGAGGGGTCAACTTTGGGAAAGGCTAGATAGAATTTTTATGAATTCCATGTGGCTTAGTGAGTTCATTCACACTTCTGTTCAGCATCTCAGCATGACAGGCTCTGATAAGAGACCACTGCTTATGAAAATTTCTGCTTCAAATGTTAAGCACAAGCCAAGTTTTAGATACCTCAACATGTGGTCTTCCCACAAAGACTTCCTTAATCAGGTCTCATTGGTTTGGAGGGACTGTCACCATTCCAACCCTCTGATTAAGTTATGACAACTGCAAAAGAAGTTAGGCAGGCACTTATCTAACTGAAATTGGAAAATAGTGGGAGACATCAACTTAAATATAGTGGAGGCTGAAAAGACAGTTGCTAATTTGGAAGTTCAATTAGAGATTAACCCTGAGGTGGACAAGGATCTATTGATAGCTAATGAAAATTTGATGAATGCTATCTGTATGGAGGAGGATTTCTTTGCCTAAAAAGCTGCTAAGACCAGATTTTGTGAAGGGGATAGAAACTCAAAATATTTTAATGTCTGTATCAAGTTTAGAAGAAAGGCAACACAATACATAATATTAAGGAGAATGATGGCAAGTGGCTCCATTCTGATGACTTGATTGCTTCCAGTGATGTTAAATACTACCAAACACTCTTTAAACAACCTTCTGCTTTTAGGCTCCCCATCCAGCAGGATTTGTTTTGCAGGGATGAGAACTTCATGAGGGGACTGGATCTAACCTCTATTCCTGGGGAAGAGGAAATTTGGTCTGCTCTGGCTTCCATTGATAGCTCCAAAGTTGCTGGTCCTGATGGATTTTCTGCTAATTTTTATAAGAAATCATGGAAGATCATTAAAGATGATATTGTACAGGCTGTCCAAGGTTTCTTCAGAGGTTTGGATCTTCCTAACTATTTTAAATGCTCCAACATAACTCTAATTCCCAAATCTTCTTCTGCTATCTCTTGGGATCTGTTCAGGCCTTATAACCTCACTAATGTGATATCTAAAATGATTAGTAAAGTGATCTCAAACAGACTCCAACCCCTCCTTCCCAAGCTTATTAGTGAGAACGAGTCAGCTTTCATCAAAGGGAGAAGCATTGTTGAGAATGTTCTGCTAGCCCAAGAACCGGTGTTGGATCTGGACAAGCAATGCAGAGGGGGGAACCTAATAATGAAATTGGATATTAGGAAGGCATATGACACCATCAACTGGGAGTTCATTGAGGAAGTGTTGTATGCTAAGGGTTTTAATGAACAATTTATCTTACCGATACATAGATGGCTAAGAAACAACTCACAATCTGTGTTTATTAATGTTAAATCTTGTGGTTTCTTCACCTCATCTAGAGGAATCAAGCAAGGTGACCCACTGTCTCCAACTATCTTCATCATTGCTTTTGATTACTTCTCTAAAATGTTGAATCAGCTCATGGTTTCGTCCCCTCATACACTCTACAGTCATAGATCTAACATTGCTGTGAATCATTTAGCATTTTCTGATGATGTTATTATCTTTTCCAAAGCAACCAAACCAGCTGTTAAATTGGTTCTTCAATGCCTGGAGAAGTTTCAGCAATGTTCTGGTATGCATTTCCAAACTAAGAAATGTCTTTTTGTGTTTAGCAAAAAAGTTAAACCTGAAATTAGGCATTGGACTACTGACCTTAGTGGCTTCAAGACCAACTCTCTGCCATTAAAATACCTAGGTACTTTGCTTGTGAAGGGGAAAACAAGACAAGTTCAATTTGATGACTGTATCACCAAAATTCAGGACAAACTAAACTGCTGGGCAAATTCATTCCTTTCCAATGGGGGTAGAGTTACTCTTCTAAAAAGTGTCTTGACAGCTCTTCCATCCTATATCTCCCAGGTTTCTGTTATGAAACATTCAACACAGTTAACTCTGGAAAGAATGTTTAATAGATTTCTGTGGGCAGGTCAGAGGAAGCAAATGCATTGGACCAGTTGGCAAAAGCTGTGTGGAAGCACTAGTGCTGGTGGGTTGGGTTTCAAAAGTCTCATACAGATCTCTCAAATCAATTTTTGTAAGCTTTGGTTGATGTTCAGAGCTCAGAGTTCTCTTTGGGCTAAATTTTTAAAGGGCAAATACTGTAGAGAGATGCACCCCTCCCTTGTTACTAAAAGACTTGGGGATTGCTGGGCCTGGACCAATATGCTAAAAGTAAGATCTCAGGCTGAAAATTTATTCATCTGGAAAATTGGAGAGGGCAAGCTTAATATCTGGTTGGATAACTGGCTCGGTGAGGGTTTAATCTACACTTCTTCTAACCCTCAATTAAATCCTGCAACTCAGGTGGTTGAACTATGGTTCAATGGTGATTGGAATCAGCAAGCTTTACAGGATATATTGGATAATAAAACATTACAGAAGGTTATGAAAAGCAGCATTTATAGAGAAAGTAAAGATATCCTGATTGTGAAAAAGAAGGTGTCCCAGTCTTTATCTGCAGCAATTGCTAACTTCTGTTTTCCTCAACATAGAGTCAGTTGGAGTAAATGTGTGTGGAATAAATTCCCATCCCCTCAATGTCATTTTTCTCTTGGAGAATACTCCATGGCTTTCTGCCCATAGATGATATACTGAAGTTAAAAGGATTGAGAGGTCCTTCTAGATGTGGGTTATGTAACTCTCATGAGGAAACTATTAAGCACTTATTTTTCCAAAGTTCCACAGTTAAACAGGTTTGGAACTTTTTAATTCAAAAACTGAAGTTAGAAACTGTTCTATTGTCCTGGAATGATTTCTCCCTTAGCTAGAAGGAGTGGCGGGACCGAGACTTACCCTCAATTCCTTGTATCACTGCTTGGTTTATATGGATGGCTAGGAACAAGATTAAATATGAAGACATCTGGGTGGTAGCTGCTACCATTACCACCAACTGCATCAGCTATCTGCAGAAATTTTATATTCATGGGAAGCTTTCTGATATCCTTCAGAGTACATCCCATACTCTCCCCAGAAAAATCAAGTATGCACTCATCCAGTGGGTTCCTCCACCAAAGGGGGGAATTAAAGTTAACACAGATGGTAGCTTTTCTAATCCCTATGCTAGTATTGGAGGGGTGTTTAGAAATAGTAATGGAAAGTGTTTACTCTACTTTCATTCTCCTGTTAATGCTAAGGACCCTCTGGAGGTAGAAACAATGGCTATTTATTGGGCTATGTTTATGGCCCAAAAGTGTAGCTTCACCTCACTTATCTTAGAATCTGATTCCAGGGTTCTTATTGATATTATTGAAGGGAGGTTACCTACTCCTTGGTACCTGATGCACTGGATTGGAATGATTCACTCCTCGTGAAAGGGTTTTAGATCCTCATACTCCCATATATTGAGAGAAGGTAATAAGCCTGCTAATTGGCTAGCTAACGTTGGCCTTCATTCTGAGCTCCCTGGGGTAGGCACTTCTACTACCCCCAATTAGAGTTACTGTTGAAAGGAGACACTGTAGTTCTTCATTTCACTAGAGTTTTTTCTGTTTAAGTTTTTTTGGGTCGGGACTTTTATGCTCCCTTCTCTTGTACCCCTCTTTTTCTGTTTAATGAAGTAGGAGCCACTGTCTCCTTTCACTATATATATATATACATATATATATATATATATATATATATATATATATATATATATATATATATATGTATGTATATATAGATATAGTACCCCTCTTTTTCTGTTTAATGAAGTAGGAGCCACTGTCTCCTTTATATATATCTGTATGTATATATATATATATATATATATATATATATATATATATATATATATATAGGTTGCATCCCACAAAGCACTTAGTTTAACATCGTCAGCCCGACGTACCAATGTTTAATCAGAATGACTCAACATAAAAATTCTTTCAATTGTGGCATGTGCCCTTCATTCTAATGTTTCAATCGACGTTCATTAACTTTAGATATCTTTGCAGTTTTTTTATATTTAATAACTATAGTTCAATAATGATAGACTTTGATCACATTGAATGGTCTTAACCATCTAGAGTTCAATTTTCCTAGAAATAATATCAATCAAGTATTATATAATAGAACCTCTTGTTCACGTTGAAATTTCTTTTGTATAATTTTCAGATCATGCCATATTTTCATTTTCTACTTATAGAGTTTTGCATTATCATATGCTTCGTTTCTAATCTCATCAAGTTCATTGAGTTGCAATAATCTTTTCTCACCAGCATCCTTTAGATTAAAATTAAATTCCTTAATATCCCAAAATGCTTTATGTTCCAATTCTACTAGTAACATGTTTTACCAAAAATAAGTTTATATGGGGACATTCAAATATGAGTCTTATAGGCAGTTCTGTATGCCCATAGTGCAGTATATAATCGAGCAGACCAATCCAGTTTATAAGGATTTATAGCTTTTTCTAAAGTTCACTTTATTTCATGATTTGATATTTCTGCTAGACCACTAGTTTGGGGATGATAAGCAGTAGACAATCTATTCATAATATTATATTTTATAATCAATTTCTCAATCCTATTATTCCTAAAATGGGATCTTCCATCCGTAATAATTACTCTCTACATTCAATAGATTGTAAAAATGTTTTTATTTAAAAACTTAGAAACACTTCGAGCATCACATTTAGGTAAAACAATAGCAAACAATATATATATATTTCAAAATGAAGGCATAAATGGTCCCATAAAATCGAATCTCCACATATAAAAAATTTCAACATCCAATGTGCAATTCAGAGACATTTCATTTCTTCATTGACATCAATAACATGTTTTAATACATTCATAAACATCTCTAAAAAGAATAGGCCAATAAAATCCATCTTGCAAAATTTTATGAGTATTTCAACTAGTTCCAAAATGTCCTTCAAATTAAGAATTATGACATCCTTCAATAATTTATTCAGATTCTTTGTAAGGCACACACCTTCTAACGATAAAATATTTACACTATTTATATAGATGTGGGTCATCCTAAAAATAGAATCTTGAATCATGAATAAATTTCTTTAATGGTTGACTCTTCTCATTTTGTGGTAGAATACCATAAAATATCACTCACAATAAAATTTACTATATTAACATACCATGATATATTCTTTATATCAATATTATACAATTGTTCATCACGAAAAGTTTCTAAAATTTTATTTGCGAAACCAATTAATATTTATTGTTATAGTCTAGACAAATGATCAGCTATTTAATTATAATTTTCTTTTTATTTTCCGCCACAAAATCAAACTCTTACAGTAGAAGTACTCATTTAATTAATCTTGTTTTAACATCTTTCTTTTGCATCAAACATTTGATACTTAAATGGGTTGTATGAATTATACATTTAGCTCCAATTAAGTAAGGTCTAAACTTATCAAATGCATAGATAATAACTAAGAACTCTCTTTTAGTTGTTGTGTAATTAATTTGAGCATCATTTAAAGTTTTACTAGCATAATATATTACTTTAAAAACTTTATTATACTTTTGTCCTAAAACAACTCCAATAGCATGATCTCTATCCTCACTCATTATTTCAAAGTGTTTCTCCCTATCAAGTGGAACTATTATAGGATCAATAATTAATTCTTCTTTTAACACTTCAAATGATTTTATGCATTCCTCATTAAAATTAAATTTCGTATCCTTTTCTAAAAGTTGGCAAAATGGCTTAGTAATTTTTGCTAATTTTTTTATATAACGCTTGTAGAAACCAGCATGTCCTAGAAAACTTCTTAATAATCTAACACTAGTAGGAGGCGGTAATTTTGCAATAACTTGATTTTTTACGGAATATACTTCCATGCCATTTTTTGAAAATTTATGCCCAAGTACAATTCATCCTACAAACATAATTTGACATTTTTCCCAATTTATCATTAAGTTGATTTTTTCACATAGTTCCATAACTTTTCCTAAATTATTTAAACATAATTCAAATGAAGTTCTGAATACAGAAAAATCATTCATAAATACTTTCATTCTATGTTCAATTAAATTACTATAAACTTACATCATACATCTTTGAAATGCAGCAGGTGTGTTACATAGTCCAAAAGACATTCTAAAAAAAGCAAATGTTCCATAAAAGCTTGTAAATTTTGTTTTCTCTTGATCCATAGGAGTAGTCAGAATTTGTCGATAACCGGTATATCCATCTAGAAAGCAGTAATATTTTTTTCCAGCCAATTTAACCAACATTGGTCTAAAAATGGTAAAGGAAAATGATCTTCTGTTGGTGATATTTAATTTTCTATAGTCTATATAAATTCACCAGCCAATAACTTGTATTATTGGAATTAATTCATTTTTCACATTTACTTCAACTGTCACTCCTCCTTTCTTTGTAAAATAATTAATTGGACTTACCCAAGAAATGTTTGAGATAGGATATATAATTCCAACATCTAACCATTTTAAGGTTTCTTTTTTAACAAATTCTTTCATTATTGGGTCTAATCTCCTCTTAGGATTAGCTTTAGGTTCTTATGGTTCATCTAATAAAACTCTATGCAAACATATTGAAGGACTGATTCCATTAATATCTGTTAAAGTCCATCCAAAAGCCTTCTTATATTCGACTGATTTTTTCTCTTAAATTTCAGTTAAATTAGAAGATATAATAACTGGCAATGCAGATGAATCTGTTAAAAAAACGTATTTTAAATGGGTAGGTAATTCTTTTAGTTCAAGTTCAGGTGGTTTAATACTTGAAGGAATAAGATTTTTAATATCATTCACCAAAAGGTCTAAAGTTTCAAATTTGTCTTGAACATAATGTAAATTTTTTTCTTTTATTTCATTCTCATTCTCAAAATACTTTTTTTGCCTTAATTTTTCTTCAAACATTCCCTTAAATTGCTTGGTATTTAGATAATCAGTAACTTCCATTCTAAAACATTCATTATTTTTTTCTATCGCAAGATATTTCATAACTTTTGTTATACTTCTTGATCATTGACTCTCAATATTAATTCACCTTTTTTCCACATCTATCACACCTCTCCCTGTTGCAAGAAATGGTCTCCATAAAATAATAGGAATCTCTTTATCTTCCTCCATATCTAATACAATAAAGTCTATAAGAGTAATAAATTTATCTACTTTCACTAATACATCTTCTATAACTCCTTTAGGATAAGTTATTGATTGGGCAGCTAATTGAAGAGTTCCAGTAATAGGGGAAATCTCTCCTAAATCTAAATATTTAAAAATTGATCAAGGCATTAGATTAATAGCAGCTCCTAGATCACGTAAGGCTTTTCCAAAAAAAAATTTTCTCCTATAGCACAAGGTATAGTAAAACAACCAGGATCTCTTAAATTTTTAGGAAGCTTTTTCTGAATAATTGTTCTACACGCTTCATTGAGTGCAATGGTCTCGTCATCCACGAACTTCCTTTTCTTGTTTAGTATATCGTTCATAAATTTCACATAACTTTGCATTTGTTCCAAAACTTTAATGAAAGGAATATTTATCGTTAACTTTTTAAGGATTTTCAAAAATTTTGTAAATTGTTTATATTTATTCTTCTGCTTTAGTCATTGACGAAATGAAGGTGGCGGTTTTTCTAAAGAAATTTGTATTGGTTTATTTTCATCATTATCGCTTTCAATTTCTACCTTCTCCTCCTCAACTTCTGTTTCTCTTTGGATTCTTGTTTCCACTTCTTTTCCACTTTGTAAATGAATAGCTTTAATTTGCTTCTTATTCTATTCTTTTGGATAAATTTCAACAGTACTAGGAAGAATTCCCGAATGTCTGTTACTAAGTGCAGTAGTAATATGACCTAATTACTTTTCAATATTCCTAATTGCAGCACCTTAATTTTGTATTTGATTTTCCATGTTCAACATTACTTCTTCCATAGTCAACTTCTTCTCCTTAACTTGTGAGTTATTGTTAAATCCAAGAGGATCATAAGGTCTACAATTATGATTCCCTTGGTTATTTAAATTTCTTGAGGGGTTCATTAAATTTTTATAATTATTCCATCTAAAATTAGAGTGATATTTCCATCCAAGATTATAATAATTAGAATAGGGATTATTATTTCTATTACTTATAACATTAATAGTTTCATAAGATGATTGATTATCAGTTATTTGTCCTAGTAAATTTTCCTCTAACACTTGTGGTATTTGAGAATAGTTCACTCCAATTTGATCAATCTTCTTTAACATAGCAGTAATTTTAGATGCTAAATTAGACAACACATCAGAATCATGAAAACTAGCTACTCTCTTGGGATTTACCCTTTCAGATGGCCATTGAAAATTATAAGTAGCCATTTCCTCTATTAAAAAATATGTTTCATCAAAAGGTTTTGACATTATGATCCACCTGCAGCAGTATCTATAATTGATCTTAGTGATTGTACTAATCCATTATAAAAGGTTTGAATTATTAACCAATTTGGTAAAGCATGATGTAGACATCTCATAAGGAGATCTTTAAATATTTCTAAGGCTTCATATATCGATTCCCCTTCGAACTGACAAAGAGATATAATATCATTTCTAAGCTTAAGCGTTTTTTAGGGTGGAAATTATTTAGCTAAAAATTTTTGTGATATTTCTCCCCAAGTTCTGATAGATTTAGTGCTAATGAATTTAACCAAGCTTTAGCCTTATCACTTAATCAATAATTAAAAATTCTAAGTCTGACAGCATCATTGGACACTCCATCATATTTAAAAGTAGCATATATTACAAGAATTCTAGCAAGATGTAAGTTAGGATATTCAGTTGGTGTTCCTCCAAACTGATTATTTTGTACCATTTAGATAATAGCAGGTTTAAGCTCAGTAGAATTAGCAGGAACATCATGATTTTAAATAGTAAAGTGAAGTTCATCTACTGTAGGATTAGCATAATCTCTTAAAGGACTTTGTCGATTTTCGTTTATTTGATTATCAAAGTTATTCGTCATTTTATTTAAATTCCTAATTTTTTTATTATTTTCGGACTTTTCTAATTGTACGTTCTAATTCTAAATCGTAAGGTAATAAGCCGTTAGATCTAATACTACTCATAAATAAATATAACAAGCAAAGAAAATATTCTTAAATAAATGATTTTTTTTATAATTTTTTATTCTTTTTTGTTTTTTATATATTTAATATTTTATATTTATCATTAAATTTTCTAATTTACCAAATCTATTTAATTTATCATTACCTTCCCCGACAACAATGTCAAAAACTTGATCTTGAAATTTATAGTTGTGTAAAATTAATAAAGTTGACTCTGCTTTGCAGCTATGCCGAAAACTTAGTTTGAAATTTATGAAGAACAAATTAAAGCAATTTATGTTGGGATTCTACGTAAGTATACGTATTGTTGTCATGTAATATAGGACTTTCTATTTAAGACCTAAATATTGATCCCATGAGGAAGGTTTAAATTTGTAATGCTAATTTAAACTAGAATTCACAATAATAAAGAAAGTCTACTACCCTTATTGCAAATGTTTAAGGTGCTATCAGAACCAAATTATCAACTACTAGCAAGACTGTAAAGTAAAGTTAAACTATATATACCAAACTATGTTTCTGTGATGAAGTTATCAAATATGAGAAAGTATCTTTCCCACTACAATGAGTTTTTGGTTAAATGAGAGAAATAAATTGTTTGAATTTGTATCATGCCAAATAGGAGAAATTTTAATTCTCTACCCTTAGTCAAGTGTTATAGATAATCATTGTATAATTCTAGTTTTAGTCTCTAAATTCATGGTTAGGTTGGGAGGATACTGACTCTCACTCTAGAGCTCCCACTTCCCTTCCCCTAACTCTCGCTTTTGTTCTTAAAAACTAACAAAAAAATGAGAATTCTAGTCTGTCACCCTAGAATCTCCTATTTTTTGCCCAATAATATATATTTCCCTATTTATTTGCACACAATTCTATGAATGAAACACTCCTTCATGAAATTGGATGTGATTCTTACTTTGTTGTAAAACCCATACTCCATTTCCTAGATAGTAGGTTTCACAATAGATGTTAACATTTCAATTGGTCAAATCAAAAAGTAAATTAAGAATTGAGTGAAAAATCATCAAATTTATTTTATATTTTAAAATTGGCACATCCAAGTTATCTCTTCATTTCACCATATATCATAGTAGGGAGAAAGACAAAGAAAACTACTCAAAACTCATGAGAAAGATACAACAAAATATGAATTTCTTAAATAAAAGAAAGTTTATACAACAGTATTACAAAAACACCACTTATCTGTAACTCTTTCTCAAAGGAAATCCTTTGTAGCCCCTCTTAGACTCTTTCTCTCATTACGAGACTCTTGATTTTCTTTTTAAAGATGTATGAAAGAAGAAATATTTCACTTCTCTCCCTCTCTTATCAACTTTTAGGATAAAATCACACTTAGACTCACCACACTAAATAATAGAACACTCAAGTAAACTTAATTAGACATGAGCCCACCTTTTTCTGATCAGCTTTTGCTCTAAATAAAGCATAATGTCAGTTTTCCAAGAGGTGTGCTCAATAACTCTTCAAAAAACATACAAATTCATCGAACCTTCTAAAACTTTGCCCAGCACCGACATTAGCGTCATCGACTCTCACGATGGCGTCGTTAGTGCCCACGATGGTGTTGTCTGTGCCAGTGATCCGAATTAAATTTTTTGATCTATGTCAAATGACACTGTCGGAACCCACAATTTTCTAGACTCCTAGTCATGCTGGCGTCGTTGGCGCTGAGTAAGTTTTCCAAAACGCCATTTTGACTCAAAATTCCATCCTTTTTGCTTTTTTTTTGCTTCAAGTGCTAAAAATCATCAACCTCAAATAAAACATGAAAAATACCTTCCTTTAAATTACAATATCACCAAAAATTAGTAGAAAATATAAGTCCAAATTTTAAGATATTTTTATTTCATCACTGATCAATCTATCACTTATCCTAAAGGGGTTATAGAAAATGTGTTGGTAAAAGTGGATAAATTTATCTTCCCTATTGATTTCATTATATTGGATATGGAAGAATATAAATAAATTTCTATTATTTTACTGAGACTTTTCTAGCTGCTAGACATGCAATGATAGATGTGCAAAAAGGAGAATTAACCATTAGAGTTAATGATTAGGAAGTAACTTTTTAATATGCTTAAATCGATGATGTATCCTGATAAAAGAAATGATGGTAAGTGTTACAAAATGGATATTATTGACTACCTGATTGTTAACCATTTTCAAGAAAGATTTGAAGTCATATCAGATCAAAAATATGAAGTAACTTTAGTACAAAAAGAATTAGAAACTGAAAAAGATTTTGAAAATTAATCAAAAGAGGAAAACACTGAAGAACCTCCTGAACTTGAGATCAAGGTTTGACCTAACCCGCACTTACGCATATTTTTAATCTCCTTGATTATGCCATAAAATATATCTCAACTTATATCTATCGGCTAGTGTAAACACTTTCAATGATCTAAAAATTATAAAATAGATTTTCACACTAAAAGTACTACGCAAGTATACGTATCATTTCAAGTAATATAAGATTTTCTGTAAAAACCTCAGTATCGGTCCCACGAGGAATGCAGTAACTCTTTAAATCAACATATAAAAGATTTAATTAAATTGAAATTTAGGAAGATAAAAGCTTTAAAATGGTATGCTTACTAGGAATAATGACTAACAGAGCTTAAAAAGAAAGTAACAACTAAATGTAAAAACTTAACAAAATATAACAACTAGTTTGAATATTTTGGAAAAGCCTTTCCTCTTGCAAGGAAATTTTAATCTTTGTAGGATTCAAATTATTTAAGTTAAAATTGAGGAATTGTAAAAAATAGAAGTACTCCTTATCCTTTAGCCCATCCCAGTGCTTGCGAAGAACATTAGCTAACTTAAGGTCGATTCATTAGCATCTTGACTGCACATCTGTATTTTCTAGCCTCTCATCTCGAGATTCCTTTAGCCCATGCCATTGTAATGAGCAAATATCAGTGTCAGGGTACTAAACTTTAAGCCAAACTGATAAGATTCTATCCTATCACTACAGATAAAACCAATTTTGTGCCCATCAAAACTTATCTTTCTATTTATTTGCACCATGTATAACATGAACAAGTGAATTTATTAAAAGTTTGCAACAAGTGAATTTATTACAAATGAAATTACTTTATTTTGAATAGGAAAATGAAACCTTGGATCTCAATTGGATCTAAGTGATTCTGTAGAAAGATGAATGTGTTAGTAACTAGTGCTTCTTTTTAGTGTGTCGATGTTGTCATTGTTAAAGCTTTAGAACTTCTGGATGTTGTTTTTTTGTTGTATTGGCATAGCTCTATGAATTTTTTTTGTGTGTTTTTTTAAATATTATTAATACAAGAAAACTAGTTATGTGTTGTTGTTAAATGAAGACCTTATGTGATAAATTGAGTATTTGAATATTACATTTTGGATTAAGATCAAACCCTAAAATGGCCTTTAAAACTGAAATATTAGATTTTAAACAGCTTAGATTATGTGTTCTCAATCATGATTAAAAAAATCATAAAATTTTGAGAGCATTTTATTAGTGCTATAGCGCCATCCTTGGAGCTATAACACCAAACCAACCCGAGAGCATGTTTTAGAGGTGGAACCGCTAGTAGAAGCCATTTTGACCATGCTTCATCTTTTTCCTCTATATTTTTGTATTTTTACTCTTGGGCTTGATGTTGTGCTTTGTTTTTTTGGAGAAAAGGCTTCAAACTCTAGATTTCATCATATTTGGGTAAGATCTCCATCTTTTCTTTAGAATTTTTTTATTTCACCACAGATTTCTTCCACAGTGTGTGTATGGCCAAAATTTTCAAACTTTAGTGCAAATGGTGAGAAATCCACTGGTGAATGATTATTTAGTATAGAATGTGTTTTTTGGATCCTAAAAATTATATATTATAGATTTATTAGAATTTTTTTTGGAATTTTCTAGATTTTTCATGGCTACTAGAATAAAAAGAGGAAGAGGAAAAGGAATTTTTTATGCTGATAAATTCATTAGAGTTAAAACACAAGACCAATACAGTGATCTACAATCTAAGAAACTAATTGCGGAATGAAGTTTCCTTTGTCTAAGTGGAACGATAGAATATATAATTGCAGAGCAACAATAACAGAGTTTTTGCTATTTCACTATCATCGTTGTAATTTCTATTCTAAAAGAATTCGATGCTAATCTACCTGACGAATCAGATGATTCGGTTTATGTGTGAGGGCAATATGTGGATATAAGTTCTACTCAAATCAATCGCATTTATAATAAGTATAGTGTTCCTAGTCATTTCTATTCTAAGTTTCATCCTACTGAAGAGGAATTGGGAGATATTATGCAATTTTGTCTAATGGTGTTGGAGTATGAAAGATTAAGAATGGACGCGGGGTGAACTTTTTTTTCGATGCTAAATGTTCATTCTTGTGTCTGGCATTATTTTATTTATGGTTCATTTCTTCCAATTAATAACTTTAGTGGGGTAATTCAAGAAAGACCCACATTGAACTATTTCATTCAGATGAACAAATCAATTGACATTGGCTCTTTGATTTATAATAATATACTTATTTCTTCGAGGGAAGGAACTACAAGAGGTATAGGTTATCCTGCTCCTATTACTACCTTATATGATGAATCTAGAGTAAAATATGAGACTTCGGAAGAAGTTTTACTCTGTTAAAACCTAATGGAAAAACACATTTGGAGATGCATGTAAAACATACATGAGTAAGATCTAGAAGTAATGTCTCTAATATTCCTTCTACTTCAGCTTCAGATTTGATCAAATTCTAGACCTTCTACCTCTACTACAACTTCACTTAATGATGTAATGGATAAATTATTTATTCAACAAGGAGATATCTTAACATTATAGAATCAACAAAAAATTTTAGAAGCTCATCCTTATCATATTGATGAATATATGCAGAGAAGAGTTGATTACGATATTGCTTATAATGAGGAGATGAAGAAAATCTTAGGTGGTGACTATTCAATCATAATTCTTACTTGCCAAAGATATTTAGGATTTAGTGATGATGATGATGATGATGATGATGATGATGAAGGTGGTGACGATGTGTAGTGTTATCTGTTTGTTTTGTTGTGTTTTGTTTTCCGTTTTCATCCTTAGACTTCCTGTAGTTAGTTTGTGCTTGTATGTTAGTTAGAGTTTTTTTCTTTAAATTTGCATTTATATTAAACTGTTAAAGTTATGTTTATTGCACTATAATGTTATACTGTTTTTATTGTTTATCTTTTACTTCAATGTAAATGCTAGAATAGTCTTTTTATTTTTTTTAGGCATCCTAATTTCACTTGTTATTATTGCATGTACCTATACTATTTTATTGATATTAAACTTTATAAATTTTATTTTTGTTTGAACTATTCAGTTGAATTTAATTAAAATTTTTTTTTTGGGGGAAGGGAAAAAGTCTATTTAAAGAACTAAACTTTATTAGTCCTCGGATAACTATATTTTTAAAGTTTAATTTAACATAACATGTGATATGTTAGGATAACATAAGATATATAGTTTAAATTTTATAAATGTTATAGAAAACTTAAGTTAAGTTTTTCAACAATAAAGGTTAGTTCTAAAGTTAAAATATATTAAATAAGAAGATAAGATTATGTTTTAACTATTTAAAGTAAGGAAAATTATATATTTTTAATTGTTAAGAATTTTTTAGTTTTACTTAAAAAAGAATAAATGGAACTTTATGAAAAATTATTTTAAAAGCTAGTACAATTTTGTCAAAATAAGAAAATGAGAAAATTTTTTAACTTTAAGAAAAGAATGGAGGAGTTCAGCATCATTAAAGGCTATCCAGGCATAGTAATTTTCACATTACATTAAAAGAAAAAGATCCTAAAGAAAAAAAAGAAAAAAAAAATCAAAAAAAAAAAAGAAGAGAAAGAATGAAAAAGTGTGAGGAGAAGCTTGAGGAGATGCCTTATCAAAAGTTGGCTTCACTTGAGTCATCTTAAGGAAAGGAACTTAATTACATTTCCAATATAAGGCTTAAAGTATTAGCATACTTACTAATAAAGTCCTCATGAAGTTCTTTTCACTGTAATTTGTCTAAGCATTCAAAATATGACAAAAATTACAATTATTCCTAAAATAAATAGAAAACCATAACTCGTAGACTTTTCTACTAGATATTCTTACATATTAGTTTTAAACTTAGTTGTTAAAAATTTTCTAAAGTTTCACTAACACAATTATAGAACAAACACTATAGAAATCTCTAAGTTAACCTCACTTCCACAAGTTATAATTTTTACATAGTTTAAAGGAGTTACTTGAGGATAAGTAACATTTAAGTTTGGGAGAATAATCTAGATTAAAATTACCTATTTTTAGTGCATATTTTATGATCTTTCTATGCATATTTTTAGTTATGTTCCACTTAAAGGAATGCATTTCGTATATTTTTGGTTTCAGGTACATAGAATGAACATTTGGAGAAAATCAGGGAAAAATGAGCAAAAATGGTGCAATTTGTATGACGACATAGCACTACCCCATGGCGCTATAGCGCCACAGACACGTACAGTGGGAGTTATATCTCCTAGACTAGTACTATAGCACAAGTAACTTCCCTTCTTGAAGATACATTGAATTTGTCCAAATTTTGATGGTGTTTTTTGAAGCAACCCTTGGTTATTTTCAGTGAACTATTAATATGGACAAAATTTGGACGAAATAAAGGATTTTTGGGCAGCGTTTGAAAGCACTAGAAAGTCCCACTTTTCTATTTAAGTTCATGTTTTAGTTTGTTTTGTGTTGTAAGAGTAAAATTTTGGTGAATTCTTCAAGGAGACTACAAAACTTGTGTTGGGGAGAAGACTTAAGGTACTTTGTATTAGTCTTTAAGCTTTTATTTCTAAGACTTCGATTTCAAATCTAATTTGATGTTTTTGTTTTATTCTCAATGAATTTTGAGTAGTTCTCTTTCTTTCCCCTTACTCTTAGGAAATAATCTTGTGGGATGAGAATAATTTAAGGCTTTCTTTTTACTTTTAAAAATTGTAATGACATTTCAACCGAATTGTCGTCGAATTTACAAATTGGCCACTTGTGTGATTCTGCTCCATTAAGAAACATAAAGACCCATAAGGGCTACGAGTTCACCTAACTTGTGATTGCCACACCTCATTCTCGGCAGAGCCATTGCTATCACCTAAGGGGGAGTGCAAATAGATTTGAAGATAAGTTTTGATGGTCATAGAATTGATATTTTTAGGGTGACAAACTAGATTATTTTTTAAATTCAATTTAGAGTTTGGATAGCAAGGGTCCCTTATAGGTCTTGTAGGAGGGCACAAGGGGGAAATCACGAGGTGAGAGTCTAGAATATACTTAGCACTACTAAACAAGCTGGTGAAAAACTCTAAATTAGCCAATGTTCTTTGCTAGAATAAAAAGGGATTAAGGATTAGGAATTCTCCAATTTGTCACAATAAATCGTCATATTTTTAGTCATTCAAATACTGCATAGATTAATATCTCATTGCACGAGGAAAGAGTTATATATATTATTCAAACTCATTAGAATTAGTTTTATTAAGCTACTAATTATAGTTATTTCTATCTATTTTAATGTAATCTTAACCATTGTTATCATTTCATTTATATTTAATTTAAAATTTAAATATAATTTGCTTCTGAGTTTTGCTAGCCAATTTAAAAGAGTTCAGCTATCCTCGTGGGATCAATACTGGAGTTTTTAAAAAAAATCGACTATTACTTGAAACGATACGTATACTTGCGTAGTACCTCTATAGTGAAGTTTAATTATTTATTTTCCATATCGTTTCATTTATTCACACTAGCCGCTGAATATAATTTGGGTCAAGTTTTTGGAAATATTTTGGAGATTAAAAAATACACGTAATTGTGGGTTGAATTAGTCCACAGACTAATTCTTCATATGTGTTAACAAGCACAAAATCACTTTAACAATTTTAAATTTCACTTTTAAGGTTTGCAATTCGATGTCACACCACCTAATTCTCGGCGAGTGTCCACCTGATACTCCCCAGCAGATTTCACTTCACTCTTCTTTTGTTCTGCTATGAGCATGTCGGCTTAGGTAGTTGCGTTGATTTTGTTAGCCTCTCCAGCCAATTCCAATACGTGTGATGTGCTTGTCCAGCACACCACACCTATTGAGGGGTCCATTTGTTGACTTCACTTTTTTGAGGTTTAGTCTTCCTTCCTTATAAGCATAGGATCTAGCCATCGGACTTTCCTCTTCACTATCCTAGAGGACTAGTAATGGAATTCTACCACATTAAAAATTTTAAACACCTTTTTGCTCTTCTTAGAGTTCCACATGTTTGGTTCTAACCTCTAGCACATAGTAGGATGAAGACAAACATGGGGCTACTCAAGAGGAGCTCTTATAGGACTGTCTGACCTTAGGGTTAGCCCCGAGTGCTATGGTTTTGGCCAATTTTACACACACACACTTTAACCCATCACTTTCACTCACAACCTAAAACCCTAAAACCAAATTTATTTAGCCTGATCCCCTTACTGTTTAGGAGACTCATGTGGTTGGTCCCCCAATCACGTAGCCTTTGGCTAGGATAGCTATTGACAAACACATCGAGCTACTAAGATGGATGATTTCCTTGGTTTCATGGCATCATAAGGGTGATTTTGTCATTAGCCTCCTCAATGAACCCTAACTTTACTTAATAGCCTTTTTGCCCCAAACTTTCCCATTTTTATCAAAATACCCGATGAACCCTAAAATTTGTAAAATTACCAAAATCCTCAAATTTTATCAAAAAATAATCCCAAACCATTTCAACCCACTCAAATTTCCCCGAACACCTCAAAATTTCTAGAATTCCAAAAATACCCCCAAAATTTCCAAAGCTACCAAAATGCCCCTCATGGCCCAAAAATTCCCAAAACAATCCAAATCATTCCAAACATACCCAAAACTAACCCTTGCCATCAATTGGGCCCAATTTTACCAAATTAACCAAATTTAACCAAAATTCCATTTTTACCCGAAAGTGCATAAAGCCTCAAAGTTCTCACCAATTTTCACCAAGTTGGTTTCAAAATTCCCAAATTTAAAATCCAAATCAAATTCAATCATGTGTAAGCTAAATTGAAACCAAATTATGGCCCAATTGAACCCAATTTCAAAGCCAAATCTCAAGCCTAATACAAATGCCCCAAATTAACCCTAAGCCAAAATTTCAACAAAACAAACTCCCCAACCCATTCAATTTCACCAAATACGCTTCCTATACTTTTTGTGGCATTACCCTAAACCAAATTAAACCCTTAATTGGCCTAGACACAAACACAAGCCTAGCCTAAATTCAATTCAAACCAAAATCCCCAATTTCACCCATATATCCAAATCCTAAATTTCCAACCAATTTTCTTCCCAATACCTCATGAAAATCTTCTAAATAAATTTGGGCAATAAATTGAGCTAAATCAAAACGCTAACCAAGCCTAAACTCAACTCCAAGCCAAATCCATGGTTTTGAAACCAAACCCTAATCCCACATGGAGCTACTTGGTCTAGCCAAACTTGGACCACCACAACTACCATTTGAACTCTAGGGACCAACCTAGATCATCTTAGTCAACTCTAGAGGATCCATGGATCTAGATTCCATTGATTTGAGAGATTTTTCCCTTAATGGCTCAGTGACTTACCCTTGTCGTCAACTAGTTAAACCACCATCTTGAACATATTTAAACCTCCCTCTGGGTTAACCTTGTCATCACCTGATTAAACCACCATCTTGAACACATTTAAACCTCCCTCTGGGTCCTCTGAACCACCTAGCTACCACCTTAGCCCTGGCCACCGGCCTAGTCACCAAAAAAAACAAAACCAAAAAGCCTATTCCATGGAACAAACCTAAATTACACCCATTCAATGTGCCGACCTCTCATTGGCCACTTACGCTGAATTCCCCTCAAGCTAAGATTTACTTTGGCCACCCTAGCTTGTCCTATTGGTAGTCATAGTCTTGCCTATAAATACAACCCCTCTCATGGACATATAATAAAAAGTGTTAATTCCCTGGGAATACTCTACCAAAACCTCACCAAAGCCTCTCTAAGCCTCGCAGAGTTCAATCTCGTTGTCCTCTTCCATACATATCCACTACCACCTAGAATTTAGAGCTCATAATCCAAGGGGTTTTTTGTCACTCCAACAAATCCAGAAAGCTTCATATTAAACTACACTTGAGCTTCCTTGGACTAAACAAGGATGTTTCCCACCGAATGCCCCATCCTTTGAGCCCCTTACACCTGACTTTGACCAAGGCCGCACCACCCATCAATCGAACTCTTGCACAGCTTCAACCCCTGCTAAAAAAAACATTTGGAGGAGGTTTGCTAGAACTCAAGAAAGCTTTAAAACAAATTCAAGCGAGACCTCACCTCTTAGTTAAAGTTATAATCCAAAACCCCTAAAAAAGATATTGATTTCATTCATTGTGAAGTAAACTTATATTTCATACTTATGTGATTGTATAGATAGGTTCGCCTTAACTACATTATTTGGTTAAGTATCTTGGAAGATCTTAGGGTTTTAGTATGGACTGTTATAAGTTTAGAACAGATGGGGATAAAAATAGATATCGTCCATTCCCATGTGTATTGATTGAACGACAGAAAAGTTGAACGAGGTGATGGTGCATAAAGCATGGGCCACGTGACAGCTGACACAAAAGGATGCGTGAAATGGGAGGGCACCTTGTGTGCTTTCAGAGCCACCAAGGATGAGTCAGATGTTGCATGAATAAGTACAAAAAAAAGCTTTTTGATTTATTTAAATACTGAAACTTTTAAAAATCATAAATTGCTGTAAAAAATTAATAAAAATAAAATTAAATTACCCTATTTCTTAGTGAACAAAGGAGAAAATTAGAAAAAAATATAAAAATTATTTGTCATATACTTTATTAATAATTAATTAAATGCTCAAGAGAGTATTTTAGTTATATTTAATTAAATATTAGTCACCTTGGCATGAAATTTTGAGGGCTTATTTTGCATGTGCTTAGAGATGTCCAATTATTTTTTTAAATTCAGAGAACATCGCTAACCCTAATAGTCCTAATTTTCAATTCTAATTACCTATTTTTATTTACAAGAATTATCAAAATTAAAACAAATAAATAAAAAAATATGTGATTTGGTTTGGTAAGTTTCCTTTGGTCAGATGACACTAAGAAAAAATTAAAACGAGCTTAAATATTTATGTACAGTATTATAAGTAATGAAATCATTAAAATGTATAAAAAATTTAGAAAATATAATATAATAAAAAAAATTATAAAAACTATTCCACAGTGTAAATAATGATGATTTTAACTCTCTATAAAGCTTTGAAACCCATTTGAAATATATTTAATATCAAAGTTTTATTTTCAAGTAAAATGAGATTTTTTGTAATAAAAAATTATAATAAACAAAATATGATTAAAAAAATTATGAAAGATGTTCCTTGTGATCAAAGGCTCCTAAAAAAATATAATTGATATTAAAATAATGAGTTCATTTATGAGCTACTTTTTAGATTAAAAAAATTTTAAATAATTAAAAATTGCAAAAATCTAAAAATGCACCAAAATGTTCCAAATTGATCTCTGATCATTTGGGACCCCTTACAATTTTTTTCCTTATTTTTATGTTATAGTTATGTATTTTAAAATGCTGAAAATGTATTTTCCTTTTTTTATTCTAATAAAATAATTATAATAAATTACAAAATCACAAAAAAGAAAAGTTTGTTTCTTTGAGTTCTTTGGACTTAAAGAGATTTAATAAAAATATAAAAATTAAATATTTGAAATTAAATTATGATTTTTATTTAATTAATCACTAAAATGAATAAATAATTATAATAAATAAAATATAATTTTTAAAATTATGAAATTTAGTCCAAGTGATCCTCTGACCTAGATGAACCTTCAATAACTTTCCTAAGAACAAAAATTTTACTTTTGAATAAATAAATAAATTAACATTGAAGATTCTTATTTTTGAGTAAAAATAATTATTAAAAATTAAATAAAAATAAGAAAATCTTGATTTTTCTTCCGATATTTTAACTGACCCATGAGTAGGGTGCCGTAAAAATTTCAATGTCATTTGAGATGTATTTGATGAGTTATGAATTAAAGAGCCTTAAAGGCAAAAATGTAATTTTGGAATTTTTATTCCATAATTAAATTTTAGAGTTAATAAAAAAGGAAATGGGTAATTTTGATCATAATAAACTATCTTCAATGTTTGAACAATATAGTTTTAGGAGGAAGAAACCAACTCGTCACATTTTCACAATGAGGGTAAAATTGTAATTTTATAAATTATTATGACTTGGAGGTCTATTTAACCGGATAATCCTAAACTAGTGGGTTTAAGCTAGGAAGGTAATAATTTACTTATTTGAAGCCCCCTTAACTAGTGATTAGATGATAAGGATGAGCTTTGATGAGAATTAAAATTCATTTAATTTAACATTCAGATTATTACAAATATAACTTGAAGATTAGATTTAAGGGCTTAGTAGTGAGCTAGGCTTGATATTTAAACTTGTCTAATGAGGTTTAGAAAGAGGGACATGATTAATTAATGAATACCTTTACACACTATGAGGCTAATTATAATCATGGGTACAAGATCTTTAAGGACTTCAGCTTTCTTGAAGGGCAACCACGTACAACATAATTCTTAAGTAAAATGTTGAGTGATTGTCTAAGTACCCCTGCTATTGGTAATTAAATATTAAGGTCATTGAGCACGGGATAAATTAATTCATTAAATTTCAATTTAACTTGAGATGATTTTTTGAAAAATATAATATGTTCAAATGAACTCGAAATGTTTCAAAGGGTTCAAAAAAGTTGTTTAGGGTTATCCCCTGAACACTTTTATGATCTTTTGGATATTTTAAAGGACAAATGCACTTATTATACTTTCCTCCATAAAATCATCCATTAAAGCTTTTTAAGACAAAACAAGTTATGTATTGGGGCTTGATAATTCACCTGAATAGATAGAAATGCCCTATACTACTTATCCTATATTATTTGACCCAATGCTCAAAGATTTAACTCTTCTCTAAGGTATTTAAATCCTTACAAACAATTGGGGATATTTGTTTTTGATGGCACCTAGTTTTTCACCAATTCCCGCCGTGTTTGATGTATTCTTTTGATTGAAAGGAGTCGCCACTCTATTTATCTATTTTTATTACCATAATCTCTGGTTAACTTATCCTCTTAAATCATGTCATGGATTCCATGATTTTAAGAAGCTAGGAGAAGATATGAAATAGTTTAAAGTAGAAAACATGAAAAAAAGAAACATCGAAAGGAGTTTTCGTTATGATGAACATTATAGAGAAATGATTTCTCATATAAGGAAAACCACATGAAAAATAAATAACAAGAGGTTTTAAGTATATCACCTATTCTAAGTTCTTAATTCTCTTATAAGAGCAAGCCCCTATAGTTAATTATATATTATATAGTAAAATTATTGAAGAAAACTTTTGATTCTTGTAACAATGGTTCTCCTAATAAATTTCAAAGTCAAGGCAAGATACATCAAATACTTTATTCTTATGTTAATAGATTTATACGAATCAAATTCTACCATAAATGTTTGGTTTTGTTTTAATTGTTATTGTCATGTCCTGTCTTTTTGTTTTGTTTTGTTTGTTTTTCTCATGTCATGTTGTTTTATTTTATTATTTTTGTTTTTTTTTTTATTTTTTTTTTGTTTAAGTTGCCTTGATATTCTGCTTTAGAATCTTCTCTTGTAAAATAGAGTTAGCACACACTATACTATGCAAAGGAAATATAAAGTGAACATTTTGGTTTTTGTCCCTACTAAACTTACAAAATAGAACATGATTAGCATAAAATCATGTTTTTAGATTTGTTA
Source organism: Phalaenopsis aphrodite (assembly GCA_003013225.1). Lineage (NCBI taxonomy): Eukaryota > Viridiplantae > Streptophyta > Magnoliopsida > Asparagales > Orchidaceae > Phalaenopsis > Phalaenopsis aphrodite. The sequence continues at coordinate 327,168 of NEWO01000085.1, read as the reverse complement.
GTTTTAGTTGGTTTTGGTTGAATAATTTTTAAATGACCCAGTCAAGATGTCTATGGTCATCCCGGGGCTGTAAAAATATACAAATTTACTTAGTCTGAAAACCAGAACCGAAAGATTCTTGTTAGCAACAACATATTGCATTGTCCAAGAAATCTTTGTAAATATGAACATGGAATCGATGATCTTTATTCATTAGGGATCAATTTTAGTTTTAATGTCTTATTCGGATATTAGGGGCTAAATTTTTTTTATTTTTTATGATTTATTAGTCGATTAATTTTTGTTATTTTTTTCATTTTTGTTTTTTATTTTTGTTTGGGATGACCCGATGAGGATCCCTTGGTTGTGTCATCCATGAACCACATGTGGTTAAAAGATGTTTTGTTAGCAACCATTTGTTTCCACCTCCAAAATTTCTTCTCAAACCTAGTTTCATTTTTAGGTTCAAGATTTTGTTTTAATTTCTTTTAAGGTGAATTTTATGTCATTTTCGTCAGGGAGTTGGATTTTGAGGCGTCATTTGTTTAGGTCTGATGTCTATTATACATGAAGAAGTTTAATTGTGACCTAAGATTTAGGTTTATTGTTGATGAAGATTGATGTCATTCAATTTGGATAAAACCTAAGGTATAAGGATGATTTGAGTTTAATATATATAGAACCTAAAGTTTAAGTCCAATGTAATTAGGACTTAAGATAATTTAGGTTTAATGTACCTAATGGCCTAAGTCCAATGTAGGTAGTACTTAAGATGATTTAGGTACAATTTAGGTAGAACCTAAGGATTAAATTGCTTAAGTCCATTGTAGAAAGGACTTAAGATAATTTAGGCTCAGTAGGTAGAACCTAAATATTTAAAATAGTTTAAGTCGAATGTGGTTAGGACTTCCAATTGATTTAAGTTCAGTTTATATTGAAATTATGGTTGTAAATGATATTAAGCTAAATATAAGTAGGACTTAAGATGATTTAGATTCATTATAGGTATAACTTAAGATGTTTTAGGTTCAATGTCGGTAGAACCTAAGGAGTAAAATGGTTTAAGTCAAATATAGGTAGGACATAAATTTTTTTTTAGGTTCAATTTAGGTATAACCGAAGGATAAAAATGGTTTAAGTCCAATGTAGTTAGGAGTTAAGATGTTTTAGTATCAATGTAGAACCTAAAGTTTGAATTAGTTTAAGTCCAATGTAGGTAGGACTTATGATATTTTACGTTAAGATTATTTAAATCCAATATAGGTAGGACTTAAATTTAATTTAGATCCAATGTAATTGGGACCTAAGTTTGATTTAGGTTCAATGTTTAACCTAAGATTTGAAATAGTCTTATGTCCAATATTGTTAGGAGTTAGAGTTGGGTCGATTTAAGTTCAATGTAGATTGAACTAAATGTCAAAGCTAACTTTGGTGGGTTGAACCTAAGATTTAGATTAAATTGATATAAACCAAAGGGTTTTGTGGTGATTTAAGTCCAAGTTGGCTTGAACTTAAGAGTTTGATTTAACTTAGGTCTAATTTAGTTAAGGCTTGAAGGTTTAGGTTGAGTTAGGTTCAAGTTGGGTTCAACCTAAGATTAGGTTAACTTGAGTTGAACCTATGGATTTGAGTTGAATTAGCTTCAAGTTGGGTTGAACCTAAGGGTTTAAGTTGGATCCAAATTGAGTTGAATCAGGTTTAAGTTGGCTTGAACTCAAGTTGCTTTGAACCTAAGGGTTTAAGTTAGATCAAGTTTGAGTTGATTTAGGTTCAAGTTGGTTTGAACCTAAGGGTTTCAGTTTTGTCAGCTTTGAGTTGATTTAGGTCCAAGATGGATCACTTTGAGTAGATTTAGGTCAACGTTGGTTTGAACCTAATGGTTTAAGTTGAGTTAGATTCAAATTGCATTGAACCTAAAGAGTTTAAGTTTAGTTAGGTTCAAGTTGAATTTAACTTAAGTGTTTGAGTTAAGTTAGGTTCAAGTTGGGTTGAACCTAAAGGTGTGTGAGTTGACATAAGTTTAATGTAGTTAAGACTTAAGGGTTTAATCAAATCTAATTTAATTTAGATTTAGTTATGTTTTAAGTTTAATGAAACCTAACATGGGTAAGGTTTAATTATTAGGTCTGATTAAAGTTGAGCTTAATTGGGTTTTAGGTTAATTAAGCCTAATGTAAGTAAGGCTTAAAGGGATTAATTAGGTCTAACTAGGGTTAGACATAATTGAGTTTAAATTTGATTTAGGCTTAATGGGAGTAATTAGATCTAAATAGGGTTAGATCTAGTTGGAGTTTAAATTTGATTAAGCCTAATGTAAGTAAGACTTAATGTGATTAATTAGATCTAATTAGGGTTAGACCTAACTGGAGATTATTGTGTTAAACCAAATGTAATTAAGGTTTAACAGGGTTTAATTAGGTCTAACTATGTTTTAGACCTAATTAGGGTTTATGATGATAAACTTAATGTGATTAAGGTTTAACAAGGTTTAATTAGGTCTAACTGTGGTTTAGACCTAATTAGGGTTTATGATGTTAAACCTAATGCAGTTAACGTATAATAGAGTTTAGTAAGGTTTAAGTATGGTTTAGAACTAATTAGGATTTTTGGTGTTAAACCTAATGTAGTTAAGGTATAACAGAGTTTAATTAAGTCTAACTGTGGTTTAGATTTAATCAGTTTGTGGAGTCAAACCTAATGTAATTAAGGTTTAACTTGATTTAATTAAGTCTAACTATGGTTTAAACTTAATTAGGGTTTTGTTGGATTAAAACTAATTTGATTAAGGTTTAATTAGGTTTAATTTGGTCTAAATGTGATTTTGACCAAATTAGGGTTTTGTTGAGTTAAACCAAATATGATTAAGATTTAACAAGGTTTAATTAGGTCTAAATGTGGTTTAGACTCAATTAGGGTTTGTTGAGTTAAACCTAATTCAGTTAAGGTTTAACTGGTTTTTAATTAGGTCTAAAAGTAGTTTGGACATAATTAGCGTTTAAGATGTTTGGGTTCACCTATAATGAACATAAGTGTCTTTGTTTGGTCTACCCTGGATTCATATTAAGTCTAGGTTGATTAGACTTAAATGTCTTGTATTTTTGAGTCTATGGGGTTAGACTCAATGGTCTTAAGGAGATGGTAATTTTCAATTTTACAACTAGGACCATATAGATGATATGTCATTTTTAAATTTGTAAATGGTTAAAAAAATTTTTGTCATTTAGTGTTTAAAAATTCCACTCTAAGTTTTCTAACCATTTCCAATTTTAATTTCCAATTTCTTCAATTTTTATAATTATTTTTAAAGGTAATCACAAAGTTTGATAGTAATTAGTAAATTAAGTCTTAAGGAGTATTTTCTAGCCTTGAAAAATCATGTAAGGTTTGTAAGGGCTTAAACGTAATTCCATAAATTTTTTAGAATTTTTGAAGTTATAAATAAGTTTTAATAATTAAATTACTGTACGTAGTAACTATTGATTAAAAATTAAATATAATTAAATAAATTATGATTTTAAGTTCAAAATATTCTCCTGATTTTTTTGCATCCATGGGTACTTTTATTTAATTTTTATGATTTTTCTGTGAAAAGATAGGTAATTTTGAAGTTTTTTATCAATTTTTTGTATTTATTTAATTTTTTACTTAAAGGATATTACGCGTGGTGCTCACTCATACCCCAAACTTGTTGAACACAGATGTGGCAACGCATGATTGGTAGAGCTTTACACGCGGCAGCCTATGTGGCTCGAGGTTAAGTTTGCTTTGTATGGATGAATCTTTTATTCAACTTAATAGAAGCCGTTCATTTCCAAAACACGGAAATGGACAACATTAGTTCATCCTCCCCACAGTATGATTAACCAAGAACCATCCATCTTTAAACTCTGATTTCTCGCCTGATACTAAATTAAACTTGATGGAATTTATTTCTACAGCTTCATCACGACAAGATGAATCAGTCCATGTGGTTAGATACATATGGAGTGATCGTTCTCTTCACAATGTGAGAAAACTGTTTGAAATTTATAGTTTGAAGTCATACTTGGATCTGACGAGGTGAGGAATCAATAAAAATTGATAGGAACTATTGCTGGGTCATTGTGAAGCTTCCTCTAAATCCAATTTGAAGTGAAATCAGCTCGAGCTATGTGACAACAACTTTATATATGCTTAAAATTACAAGAATTTGATAATGTTGTTAGAAGATTTAAGTGCCAGGAAACGCCGGCAAAAACTTGACAACAGTTATAGATTTAATAAAAATGTGTATAAAATATTTAATAATTGCACAGTCACACTTATCAATGAAAGTATACGTATCACTCAAGTAATACAGGGCTCTAATAGAGTCCTGTATATTAATCCCACAGGGAGTAATACTAGAGGCTACAAACTAAGCTTTAGAAAATCAATAATTAATCAAAATAATAAAGTTAAAATTGTTTATTTGTCACTTATAGGCAATTGAAATAAATATGTAATTTTAACAAACTCTTAATTAACTAATTCTACTAATAAAGTTTTTAATGTGAAGTTCAATATATAAGAAAGCATCCTTCAAGAAATTAAAGTGAATGGATAAAGTGAATTAGTTCAAATTCTATTGTGCCAAATAGGATTACACCTATTCTTTACCCTTTGGTCCAAGCATAAAGAACATTGACTAATCCTATGCTTGGTTATTGAATCTACGGCTAGGCTTGGAGGATACCGGCTCTCACTTCGGAGCTCCTACGTTCCCCTCGCTTGAGGGCTAACATATACACTTCAACACCCAAAAAATACGACTGAATTGAGGATTTTAGTCTATTACTCTAAAATCTCCAATTCTACGCCTGATAATTTTATTTCCCTATTTATTTGTACCCAACTTTCAAGGACTTTGACCTTCTTAAATCTTGGACGTAATCTTCACTTTAGTTGTAAAACTCAACATGTTTTAACAAATCAATTGGCCAAATTGAAAGTAAGTTAAGATCTAAGTAAAATGATCATCACAACTTCTTTAACATTCATGGCTCAACCAATTCAAATCACCATTTCACAAAATCTCAAGACAAGGAGAAAGATAGAGAAAACTACTCAGAACTCATGGAGAAGATACGACAAAACCTAGAACCTATATATAAAAGCAAAGTCATACAAACTTCAGTAAGTAAATACCACTTATATGTAGTTCCTCCACAAGCAAACTCCTCAAAGATCCTCTGAATCTCTTCCTTTCTTTAGAACACACAAAATTCTTCTTTGAAGCGGCAAGGAGGAAGAAATCTCTAACTTTCCCTCCACTCTTACAATCTCTCGAAGAAATCCCCACAATAATAACCCTAAATTAAACTCTCTACACTCTACAAACAATAAAAACTTAGCGGACACCACCACGGGGCTCCTCTTTTTTCTCCCCCAAATGTTTCTCCTAAAGTTGTAGAAGAGTTTTCCAAGAGTTGCCTAAGCATCCCTTCAAAAATCGTCCGCATTCAATGCATCTCTTAAGAGAACCGCCGCTCTCGTCGTTGGCGGCCTCGATGGCGCCTTCGGCGGCCTTCTAGAATATTTAATTCTATACTCTCAGGAAAAAACCACCGTCAGCGCTGTTGGGCTCGTTGTCGGCGCCTGAGTTCAAATCTTCATATTTTGGTCCTTTTTGCTCCAAATTCACTCTTTTTTACATCTTTTTGCTCTGATGACCATAATTCAGCATACCTGCAACAAAACATAAAAAATTCCCTTCTTTAAAGTGTAATATCATTAATATTAGTATAAAATAAGTATGAAAATCTCAACAAATTTTTCTTTGGTCACTATGTTCGAGCTGAAATGGCTCCACAGGTTGGCCTTCAAAGAGGTTAGAGCTAAAGGGAAGATTCAATTTTGATTGAGAACTTCTTTATAGAGATCACGGATGGTGTTGGGATGATTAATTTGAGGTTCTGTGTAGTTTTATGTCTACCTATAAATATATCCTTATTTTCAAAGTTAAGTTGGGATTCTACAATGGGTTATAGGAGTCCAGAAAAAGCGGGATTCGTTGCTTGAAGCAGGGCAAGAAATTCTTTTTAAAGAGTCTCAGGTATCAAGCACTGTCTTTTGGTTCTCTCCGCTTGGTAGCTCATGGCTAGCTTAATTTATAGTAATCAATGGCGACTATATGGCTTAGGTTCATGTGGGAAAACTAGATCATATGCTCAGGTTGACTGAGGATAAGTTTTGAGCTTAAAGATAACAACGTTTGAGTCCTTCCAAGCTTTCCATCATATGGTTCCATGAATGCAACATTTGGATTTTGATCTTGTCTTACCACCATTGGGTAGCTTATGAGGTGGATATGTCAGCTCAAATAGTCTGATATAACCTTCACCATATAAGCTCCATTGGTTAATGAATGATTTTGAGGATGGGGTGACACATACACCTCCTCCTCATCACTTTTTATGTTATATTCATCATTGACTTAATCATGAGAAGGATTAGGTTTATCTAAGTCTCTCATTTAATTGAGAATGAGGGAGGTGAAGGATGAGTTCACACATCCATTTTTAAGGATTCATGAGGGAATGCCACCCATATTTCTTTCTTGAAACCCTTTTTGATACCCTTTTCTCTTGGGTCATTTATTGAAACTTAATCAATTCATGGGTAATTCATGAGTCATGGAAGCCCCATTGATCATTTGTGATATGATGGTTTAAGGCTTAAGTGTAAAAATATGATTTTTTATGTGGCCAAGGATTTGTCTTGACATGGGTTTAAATCAATATTTCAAACTTAACCCTGGGTCAAATAATATTTACTTTCACTCACTTTAATTAATTAAGTAATTAATTAATCAGGAGAATAAAATGATTTGATGAAAAGACCAAATTTTGATAAAAAATTATAATGTTGACCAAGTTGACTATGGTTGACTAGGGTTGACAGTATTTGACTAGTTGGATCAAAGTTGACCAATCATGTCAATTGGGTGTCAGTGTTGACCTTATGTCAATGTAAAGACCTTTCTGTCAACGTTTGACTAGATTAGGGTTTGTCATTGCCGATTTGATCATTTTTGGGTGTCATCATGGTTGATGCCCAAAATGGGTAGTTTGGGAGTTATCTTAGTTTTTAGTGTTTTGGGGTTCTTTGATAAGTTCAAAGGAGTCAATATTGGAAGTGTCTTTGCCTTAATGGTCATGATGATCATTTCCAGGTCTTTATGGATTGTCTGAGAATCCTAAGCCAAAGGATTACTCAAGACTTGTCTGGTCTATGGATATTATTTTGAGATCCTCAGAAAAGTGAGGTCAACAAATGGGCCCCAAATATGTGTGGAATACTGGGCAAGTATGTCGCACATATTGGTGTTAACCAAAATGGTCTATATCACCTGAATGAAATTATCAGTTTGTCAGTAGTTTTGAAAAGAATAATATGATTATACTTTGTCACGTAATTTATTCTTCGATTTTCAAAGAACGACGTGGGTAGGAGTGTCATGATTTTTTAAGAAGTCATAAAAATATATTATAGGAAGGCCATAGTTTCTTATTGGGAAGGTGTTATATGCTACAGCAAAACAGAAGATTTCTATCATGTTCCACTGAAGGAGGTCTTATGTCATTTCTCATAAATGTCAAATGTCGGTTATGGAAGAGGAATGCTATGTAACTTACGTCTTATCCCAATGAAATAATAGTAGGAAAGCCATATCTCTGTGTCAAAACGGTTTTACATCCAATAGTTAGAAAGAGAGTAGTTGTCATAATCCATTTAAGGAGGTCTTACACTACTACCCAGAGATGTCAAATGTCAGTGTCTGTTGGTTTTGAGAAGGAATGCTATGTGAATTATATCTTATCTCAAACAAATAACTATAATAAAGCCATATCTCCGTGTCAAGAAGGTCTTACATCCAATAGCTAGAAGGAGAGTAGATGTCATAATCCATTTAAGGAGTTCCTATAAGACTTCCCAAAGAAGTCAAATGTCAGTGTATGTCAGTTTTGGGAAGGAATGTTATGCAACTTACATCCTATCTAAAAGAAATAACTATAATAAATACATATCTCCGTGTCAAGAAGGTCTTACATCCGATAGTTAGAAGGAAAGTTGAAGCAATAATCCATTTAAGGTTTTATACTACTACTAAGAGATTTCAAATGTCTATGTCTTATCAGTTTTGAGAAGGAATGCTACGCGACTTACATCCCATCTCAAACAAATAACTATAAGAATGTCATCTCCATGTCAGGAAACTTTTACATCCAATAGTTAAAAGGAGAGTAGATGCATAATCCATTTAAGGAGGTATTATACTACTACTCAGAGATGTCAAATATATATGTATATCAATTTTGAGAAGGAATGCTATGCGGATTACATCCTAACTCAAAGAAGTAACAATAGGAAAGCCATATCTCTATGTCAGGAAGGTCTTACTTCCAATAATAGAAAGAGAGTAGATGGCATGATCTATTTATGGAGGTCCTATACTACTACCCAAAGATGCCAAATGTCATTATTTATTGGTTTTGAGAGGGAATGTTATGCAACTTACATTTTATCTCAAATAAATAACAATAAGAAAGCCATATCTCCGTGTTAAGAAGGTCTTACATCCAATAGTTAGAAGGAGAGTAGATGTCATAGTCCATTGAAGGAGGTCCTATTCGACTACCCAGAGTTATCAAATGTCGGTGTCTGTCAGTTTTATGAAGTAATGCTATGCGACTTACATCCTATTTCAAGGAAATAACTCTGGGAAACTCATATCTCTGTGTCAGAAAGGCCTTACAACCAATAGTTAGAAGGAAATTAGATGTCATAATCCATTTAAGGAGGTCTTATACTGCTAATTAGAGATATCAAATGTTAGTTTTTGTAAGTTTTAAGAAATAATGCTATGTGACTTACATCCTATCTGAAAGAAATAACTAAAAGAATTTCATATCTCTGTGTCAAAAAGGTCTTACATCCAATTGTTAGAAGTAGAGTCGTTGTTATAATCCTTTTAAGAAGGTCTTATACTGCTACTCAAAGATGTTAAGTGTCAATTTGGAGGAGGAATGCAAAGAAACTTACAACCAATTATAAGAGAGTGAGAGTAGATGACATATTCCATCTAATGAGGTCTTATTTTACTACTCAAAGATTTCTAATGTTGATATGTTTCTCTTTGTATGGACTGCTAGGAGACTTACATCCTATCCCAAAAGGAAAGTTAAATGAAGGCTAAAATTTCGTGTCAGGAAAGCCTTATACCTAGTAGCAGGAAGGAGAGTGGATGCCATACTCCATTGAAAGAGGTATTATACCACTACTTAGAAATGGCAAATATTAATTTTGGGAAGGAAAACTAAGAGACCTATATAATATCACAAAAAAATAACTAAAGGAAAGCCATGATGTCGTGTCAGGAAGGTCTTACATCCAATAGTAGAAGAGAGAGAGTGGATGCCACATTCTATTAAAGGAGGCCTTATACCATCTCTCCAATTTGTCAAATGTTTGGTACATATTTTATTAGAAAGGAATATCAGGGGATTGATATCCTTACTAAGAGGAAAGTAGGAAATCTAAAAGAAAGCCATAACTCCATGTCAGGAAGGTCTTACATCCAATAGCAAGAGAGACAGTGGATACCATATACCCTTAAAGTAGGTTTTATACCATCTCTTGAAGATTTCATATGTCGAGTTCCTGTTTCATTAGGAAGGAATTCCAAGAGACAGATATCCTAGCTAGGAGGAAAACAGGAATGTTATTCGAAAGCCATGATTCCTTATCAAGGTCTTATATCCAATAGTAGGGGAGTATGTGTACAAAAACACATAGAGTTGACTGAATTGTTTTAAAATCTTAATGTTTTTTGGGCTTAAGTCTCCCAAAGGAAACTAATTTTGGCCCAAGTTTGTCTTTTACTTTGTGTAAGGTACGAGAATCAATTTTATGTCGTTTCATGAAGTTAAGTTGATTGATGTCATTTTTGTTTTGGTCGTTTGTTTCCCAGGTTACAAACTAGTCATTGTTTTTATGTCACATAATTTTTTTTCAAATACCGCCCGTTGATTAGGGGTAAAACTGTTTCTCCTTGACAACTGACCAACTGATACGATCCTCCCAAATATGTCTTTTTAACTACATACGGACCCTCAAACTATTTTTTTTTGTCAAGGTTGTTCAGGTTGTCTTTGAGAAATCATTTTGACGTTTATTAATTGAAATTAGAGTTGGATCTTTTGGATATTGAAAGATATGACTCTAGAGTAATGCTTAATTAATTTGCTACTAACACGGACATTTACCTTATTTCCCTTTTTATGGGTCTATGCAGATTTCAAAATGCTGATTATAAGATCAAAATTTTTTTTCTAAAGATATTTCTGAGCCAATTAATAACTAACTAAAAGGCAAGATCACTTAAATTTTCTTCTGAATATAAAATTGGAAGAATTTTCTTGAGACAGTTTTCAAGTTTTATCAAATAAAGGGGAGTTTGCACATAAATTTTTGATTTTATGCTCACCTCAAGCTTATTCTCAAGGAATTACTATATATAGTGGAGGATATTTTAAGGGTTTTGGATCTCTGAATTCAAATACCAATTTTTGATTTCATGCTCACTTCACGCTTCTTCTCAAGGAATTACAATATCTGGTGAAGCATATTCCTCTTAAAGATTTTGAATGTTAAAACACCAAAATTTGATTTTATGCTGACCTCAAGCTTCTTCTCGAGGAATAATTATATCTGGTAAAGCAAGTTCCTTCAGAATATTTTGAATGTCTGAATTCTAACACCAATTTTTGATTTTATGCTCACCTCAAGCTTCTTCTCAAGGAATTACTATATTTGGTGGAGCATATTTGAAAGGTTTTGAATGTCCAAACTTCCCTAATTAATAATTCTCAAATAGTTCTTAAAAACAATTATGAGATATTATAACTCTCTTAAAAGCTGGGAGCCAATATTTTGGCATTAGATTAAAAGGCTCATAACATCTTTGGTCAATTACTTGTATTTTGACCATTCTATTTTATTTTTGTAGAACCCACACTGAAGATTTAGTAAAGGACCAGTTATTAGGGCATTAATTTTAGTTTCTCTCTGAAATCATATTTTTTTGTCAAAATGTTGTAATTTTTGTCTTGAATTACTTCTTTCTGGATTTTCTTTTTGTTGATTATTGTTTAATATATCAAAATGTTGGGGGTAGGAAAAGACTAACTTTGGTGGATCCATCACAACATTTCTAGTAATTTATGAAAAACGTACAAGTCAAATGGTTTTATACTCATTTTGTAAATTGGGAGTTTGTTATGTTTTGTCATATTTGTCTTGTCATTATGGAATGTTTATTGTGGAATGTCTGTCATAGTTCGCATGGAATTTTTGTCATATATGTCATATAATGTCTGTCGAAGGTATCGTAGAATGTCTGTCACAGAATGGAATGTATGTCATAAATGTCATGGAATGATGGTCACAAAAAGGAATATCTGTCATAGATGTCATGGAATGTCTATCATATATGTCATAAAATGTTTATCATAGATGTCATGGAATGTTTGTCATAGAATGTTTGTCATAGATATCATGGAATAACTGCCACAAAATGGAATGTCTGTCATAAATGTCACAGAATGTCTGTTATTAAATGGAATGTCTATCATAAATGTCATGGAATCTCAGTCATAGATTTCATCTAATGTCTATCATAGATGTCATAGATATTATGGTATGTATGTCATAAAATGTAATATCTATCATAATTGTCATAGAATGTTTGCTACAAAATGGAATGTCTATCATAAACATCATGGAAGGTTTGTCATAGATGTGATATTATGTTTGTCATCGATATCATGGAATATTTGTCACAGAATGGAATGTCAGTCATAAATGCCATTAAAAGTCTGTTAAAAAATGGAATGTCTGTCATAAATGTCATTGAATGTCAGTCATATATGTTATTGAATGTCTGTCATGGATGTCATAGAATGTCTGTATTAGATATGATGGAATGTATTTCACATAATGCAATGTTTGTCTTAAATTTCATAGATTGTTTGTTACAAAATGGAATGTATGTCATAGATGTCATGGAATGATTATCGTAGATGTGATAGAAGATTTGTCACATATATCATGGAATATCTAACACAAAATGGAATGTCTGTCATAAATGTCATGGAATGTCTGTTATAAAATGGAATTTCTGTCATAAATTTCATGGAATGTCAGTCATAGATGTCGTAGAATGTCTATTATAGATGTCATAGAATATCCATCATATATATCATGGAATTTATGTCACATAATGGAATGTCTGCCCAAAATCTCATGGAATGTTTGTTACAAAATGAATGTCATTCATAGATGTCATGGAATGCCTGAATTAGAGTCATAGAATGTCTGTCATGGATGTCATGGAATGTTTATCATAGATGTCGTAGAATGTTTGACATAGATATCATGGAATATCTGTCACAAAATAGAATGTTTGTCATAAATGTCAAGGAATGTCTGTTAAAAAATGGAATGTCTGTCATAAATGCCATGGAATGTCAGTGGTGAATGTCTTGAATGTCATAGGATGTCTGTATAGTATGTCTATCACAAATGACATAGATAACTCTTATTGTCAAAAACTTTAAATTAAGTAAAATAGTTATATCTATCAAAAGATAGAATACCTTGGAATGTCTTATCATTTTAACTCTTGAAGTCAAAGAGTTAAAATTTAGGCTAGATGACCTTATCTGTCAAAAGATAGAATATATGTGTATTGAGAACTAATGAATTGATGAGGGATGAGGAGAGAGAATGTCCCAGTAGAGTTGCCACTCTCTTGATAGCACCAAGTCTACTTTCAATTCTCATCATGTCAAATGTATTCTTGTGAATGAAAAGAGTCACCACTTTATTTATCTATTTTTATTGCCCTAATCCCCGGTTAACTTATCCTCTTGAATCATGTCAAAGATTCCAAGATTTTTAGAAACTAAGAGAATGAAGGAAAGGAATAAAAACAGAAAACATGAGAAAAAGAACTATCGAAAGGATTTTTCTTTATGATAAAGATTATAGAGAAATGATTTCTCATATAAGGAAAACCACATGAAAATTAAATAACCAGAGATTTTAGGAATATCACCTATTCTGAGTTCTTAATTCTCTTATAGCAGAAAGCTGTTATAATTAATTACATCTTAGACAGCTAAAACTATTTAAGAATACTACTAATTCTCATTAACACTTGTTCTCCTAAGAAATTTCAGAGTCAAGGAAAGGAACATCAAATATTTTATTCCTAGGGTAATTGATTTCTTGGAATCTGATTCTACTCTAAAGGTTTCATTTTGTTTTGTTTATTTTTTTCATGTCATGTTGTTTTGTTTTATTTTTTTTTTTTTGTCTTGAGATTTCGCTTCTTAATGTCGTCCTGCAAAAAAATTTAGCACACTCAATAACATGCAAAGAAAATCTAAAGTGAAAATTTTGCGTTTGATAATCTTTATTTATTAGGCTTCAATTTAAGTTTTAATATCTTATCCAAATTTTAGGGGTGGTGAAATTTTATGTTGTTTACGATTTATTTGTCGTTAAATTTTTGTCAATGTTGTTATTTATTTTTTTTTGGGACCAGATTAGGATCACATGGTTCTATCTTCTTGAGTCATTATGTTTGTGGTTTAAGAAACCACTAGTAGTTAGAAGATATTTTGTTAGTAAACATGAGTTACCTCCTCCAAAATATCTTATCAAACCTGGTTGCATTTTTAGGTTCAAGTAGGTAAGACCGAAAGATTAAAATTGTTTAAGTCCGATGTAGGTAGGACTTAAATTGTTATTAGGTTCAACGTAGGTAGAACCTAAGGATTACAATGATTTAAGTCTACTGTAGTTAGGACTTAACATGTTTTAGGTTCAATGTTGAACCTAAAGTTTGAAATAGCTTAAGTCCATTGTATGTAGGACTTAAGATATTTTAGGTTAAAATTGTTTAAGTCTAGTTTAGATAAGACATAAATTTAATTTAGATCCAATGTAATTAGGATCTACAAGTGTTTTAGGTTCAATATTGAACCTAAGAATTGAAATAGTCTTAAGTCCAATACGGTTAGGACATAGAGTTGGGTCGATTTAAGTTCAATGTAGGTTGAGCAGAAGATTTTAGATTAAGTTGAGTTGAACTTAAGGGTTTTGTGTTGATTTAAGTCCAAGTTTTGTTAAACTTAAGACTTTGAATTGACTTAAGTCAAATGTTGTTAAGGCTTCAAGGTTTAAGTTGAGTTAGATTTAGGTTGGTTTGAACCTAAGATTTATGTTAACTTGAGTTGAACCTAAGGATTTCAGCTGAGATAAGTTTAATTTGGGTTGAGTCTGAAGGTTTGAGTTGACTTAAGTTCAAGTGGGGTTGAACCTAAGGGTTTAAGTTGGATCAGCATTGAGTTGACTTAAGTTCAAGTTGGGTTGAACCTACGGGTTTAAGTTAGATCAGGTTTGAGTTATTTAGGTTCAAGTTGGTTTTAAGCTAAGGGGTTAAGTTGGTTGAGGTTTAAGTTAATTTAGGTCCAAGTTGGATCAGCTTTGAGTTGATTTAGGTCCAAGTTGGTTTGAACCTAAGGGTTTAAGTTGAGTTAGGTTCAAATTGGGTTGAACCTAAGATGTTTTGGTTGACTTAGGTTCATGTTGGATTGAACATAAGTGTTTGAGTTAAGTTAAATTCAAGTAGGGTTGAATCAAAAGGTGTGTGAGTTGGCTAAAGTATAATGTTGTTAAGACTTAATGGTTTAATTAAATCTAATTTAATTTAGAATTAATTAGATTTTAAGTTTAATTAAACAAAACATGGGTAAGTTTTAATTGTTTAGTCTGATTAAAGTTGAGCCTAATTGGGTTTTAGGTTAGTTAAGCTGATGTAAGTAAGGCTTAATGGGATTAATTAGGTCTAATTAGGGTTAGACCTAACTAAGTTTAAATTTTATTAAGCCTAATGTAAGTAAGGCTTAATGGTAGTAATTAGATCTAGTTAGAGTTAGACCTAATTGGAGTTTAAATTTGGCTAAGCCTAATGTAATTAGGGCTTAATGGGATTAATTAGATATAATTAGGGTAAAAAAAATTAGAGTTTATGGTGTTAAACCTAATGTAATTAAGATTTAACAAGATTTAATTAGGTTTAATTGTTGTTTAGGCCTAATTAGAGTTTATAATGTTAAACTTAATGTGATTAAGGTTTAACAAGGTTTATTTAGGTCTAACTGTGGTTTAGACCTAAATAGAGTTTATGATGTTAATCCTAATGTAGTTAAGGTCGAATAGAGTTTATTTAGGTCTAACTATGGTTTAGACCTAATTAGGATTTGTGGTGTTAAACCTAATGTTGTTAAGGTCCAACAGAGTTTAATTAAGTTAGACAGTGATTCGAAATGTCAAACCTAATGTAATTAAGGTTTAACTAGGTTTAATTAAGTTTAATTGTGGTTTAGACTTAATTAGGATTTTCTTGAGTTAAATCTAATGTGATTAAGGTTTAATTAGGTTTAATTTGGTCTAAATGTGTATTAGACCCAAATAGGGGTTTGTAGTGTTAAACCTAATGTGATTAAGGTTTAACTAGGTTTAATAAGGTCTAAATACGGTTCAAACCCAACTAGGCTTTGTTGAGTTCATAATATTCTCCAAGTTTCTTAAATCGAATGGTATTTTTATTTTATTTTCGTGATTTTTCTATGAAAAGATATGTATTTTTCAAGTTTTTTGTTTATTTTATGTATTTATTAAAATTTCCTACTATGCATATTACGTGGGGTGCTGACTCATACCTCAAACTTTTCAAATGAGAACGAGACAACACATGATTGGTAGAGTTTTAAATGCGGTAGCCAACGTAGTCTGCTGTTAAGACTGCGTTGTATGGATGGATCTGTTGTCCGACTTAGTTGGAGCAGTTTATTTTCTAATACACGGAAATGAAAGTCATCTGGACATAGTCCCTGCGTGACGATTATTAGAGAATGATCCATCTTTAAACACTATTTTATCACCCGATACTCAATGAAACTTAATGGAATTTTTTTGTACAACTTCATCATCTTGAGACGAATCAATTCATACAATTAGATACCTAAGGAGATATCGTTCTCTTCACAAATTTTGAAAGTCGAGCATAATTTAGGGTTTTAAGCCATACCTTGCTTTGTTGAGGTGAGGCCTCAATCAAAATTGTTAGGAACTATTATAGGGCCCTTGCAAAGCTTTATCTGAATCCAATATGAAGTGAAATCAGCTCGATTTATGTTTGACCTAAAATGGCTCCACAGTTTGGCCTTAAATACAGTTAGAGCTCATGGGAAGACTCAATTTCAATTGAGAACTTCATCGTAGGGCATAGGGATGGTGTTGGGATGATTAATTTGAGGTATTTAGTTGTTTTTTGTCTACTTGAAAATCTGTCCTAATTTTCAGAGGGGGAGTTGGGCTTCTACAGTGGGTTCTAGAAGTCCAAACAAAGAAGGATTTGTTGCTTGAGGTGGAGGCAACTAATTTTGTTTAGAGAGTTCCAGGGATCAGGTACTGTCTGTTGGTTTTCTTTCCTTGGTAGCTCATGACTTGCTCAATTTATTGCAATCAATGGTGGCTATATGGCTTAGGCTCCATCCAGGATGATTGAGGATAAGGTTAGAGCTTGAAGATAACCATGTTTGAGTCCTTTCAAGATTTCCATCATGAGGTTCCATGAATGCATCTATTGGTTTCAGATCCTAATTTGTTCCATTCAGCATCATTTTAATAATTTATAATCTTTCAAACTTCTCTCAACTTTCATTTGCACAAACACTCAACATCTAAATATGAACAATCTAAGCAATTCAATTAACCTAAACACATCGAGAATCAATTGTAGATAAAGCACACCATAGTACAAAGCATAGTAATTAACACAATGAACTACAAATAAACATATAATGATTTTCATCTATTCTAAATAAATAAACAATCATAGATCCTACAGAAACGGATAAGCTGATATAGAAAAATAGATAAACCAACACACAGACGTATAGTCTTGAAGATATATAGAAACCTACAAATCAGAGTTTAACACACAAACCTAGACACCTATATATCAATGTTTCACACATAATATCCATAACTCGCTTTCTTCATTAACACTATTTTCCTCTATTTTCTCATTCATCAACTGTTGGTGCACATACATATTATAAATAGGACAGTGAGGAAATTCTTCTACAAAATGTTCTTCGATCCACTTATTTTTCTGATACATCCTTATTTGAGCCTCTTGGAACGTTAGAACATGATCTGCTTGAAACTTAAACTGTCAGTCCATATGAAATTATTTCTCTTGAATAAACCATTGCTTTTGCTTCCCAATGTTTTAGATGTCATAATATCCTCTAAAATACTCCTAAATGTACAAAAAATTTACTCCATGCAAGTTTATGAGAGATTTAAATAGAAAAAAGCTAATTTAAAATTGTTTGAGGGTGGTTTTTAGAAAGGTTTTAAACTGTGTGCCACTCTCGGTGCTTAGGCAATGGGCTTTCTCAGGCGCATAGGCATCAGTGCTAGAATTAGCACGCCTTCATCTTAGGTCCAATTAACACTACCCAACCTTATCTAGATTATTAAATTAGAGTTTTATGCTTCATCTCATCATGAAGGTCTCATTGACACTTAATACTCGCAATATAACCATGACAACAACTTTATTTATGCTTAAAATTATACGATAAATTTAGACGTAATAAATATTAAATAATTGTAAAGTCACACTTATCAACGCAAGTATACGTATCGCTCAAGTAATATAGGGCTCTAATGGAGTCCTAGATATTGACCCCACAGGGAGTGGTTTAGATCTACGAACTAAGATCTTAGATAAGCATACTTCAATCGCAACAATGAAGTTCAATTTGCTTATTTGTCGCTAATAGGAAATTGAAATAAATATGTAATTTTAATAACTATTAAACAACTAATGATACTAATGAGCGTTTAAATGTGATATTCAATATATAAGACAACATCCTTCTCATTATCAAGAAATTATAGTAATGGATAAAGTGAATTGGTTCAAATTATATTGTGCCAAATGGGAGCATACCTATTCTTTACCCTTTGGTCCAGGCATAAAGAACATTGATTAATCCTATGCTTGTTTACTAAATCTACGGCTAGGCTGGAAGGATACCGGCTCTCACTTCAGAGCCTCCACGTTCCCCTTGCTTGAGGGCTAGCATCTACACTTCAACACCCAAATGATATGACCAAATTAGAGATTTTAGTCTGTCACTCTAAAATCTCCAATTCTATGCCTCATAATAATATTTTCCTATTTATTTTCACCCAACTTCAAAGGGCTTTGACCTCCCTGAATCTTGGATGTAATCTTCACTTTAGTTATAAAACTCAACATATTTTAACAAATCAATTTGGTAGATTGAAAGTAAATTAAGATCAAAGTGAAAAGTTCATCACAATTTCTTGAATATTTTCATGGCTTCACCAATTCAAATCACCATTTCACAAATCTTGAGACAAGGAGAAAGACAGAGAAAACTACTCAGATCTCATGGGGAAAACACAAAAAAACTCGAAATTCATATATAGAATGAAAGTCATACAAACTACAACAAGTAAATAACTTATCTCTAATTTCTCCCCAAGAACACTCCTCGAAGTTCCTCTGAAACTCTTCCTTTCTTTAAAGCACACAGTATTCCTCTTCGAAGCAGCAAGGAGGAAGAAATCTCTCACTTTCTCTCTACTCTTACAATCTCTAGAAGAATTTCTCACAATTTAAACTCTCCACACTTGTTTCACACTTCAATTTTGAGTCTTCCCTCCTTTTAGGACCTTTCTAACATCCAGGACCACCCTAATTTTCGGCCAAAATCTTCTTTTAACGTTATGGATGAGCTTTCCTAAGAGTTGTCTAAGCATCCCTTCAAAATTTGGCCTTATCTAAAGCTTGATTGGGCATAACCGCTGACCTCGCCTTCGGTGGCCTCGAGGGCGCTGTCGGTGGACCTTCATAATGAATTAATTATGGAGTCTTGGGAAAATCTCACTGTCGGAGTGGTCGATGGCGTCATCGCCGTCCTAGTTCAATTCTGAACATTTTGTTCCTTTTCACTCCAAATTTGCTCCTTTTTTCATCGTTTTGCTCCAATGACCCTAATTCATCATTCCTACAACAAAACATCAAAAATACTTTTCTTTAAAGTGCAATATCATCAAAAATAGTATAAAATTGGTATGAAAATCTCAATACATTTTCCTTCGGTCAAAATCCCTCAAACTTAACTATTACTTGTCCACAAGTAATTTTAGTACTATATTAAAGTTATGATCTACTGTAGTAAAGTTTTAATTCTGAAATACTATAAGTTTGAGTAAGTAAATATCATAGTGAGATTCTTAGAAAAATTTCAAGTAATTTAATTAACTCTGTAGCCATAAGATTATCTAGTCATCAAGTTTAAGAGTTCTAGTCTTCTATCAATTTCAAGAATGACTATATGTTGCAATAGATAGGAACTTCATGAGAACTTTACTAGTAAAAGATTTATTTCATAAATATAAGTTCAGGAATGTATTTAGGTTTTCCCTTTAGGTAGGTCCAATGAAGCCAATTTTTTTTTAGGCATATCCTCAAGCTTCTCCTCACTTTCATAGTTTTAATTTTTTTTTCCTTTTTTTTATTTGGATTGATTTCAATCCTATCTATTTTTCTTTTCTTTTCATTGATTGTTTTCAATCCTTTCTTTTTCCTTTTTCAAGTGAGGATTACTATATTTGGATAGCCTTTAATGATTTCGAACTTCACTTTTCTTTCCCTAAATTTGAAACTCAAAGCATTCCTTTACCTTATAAATATTTCATAGCTTTTACATCATTAAGCCCCAATCTTTTCTTCTCAAATGAATTTTTAGATTCTTAATACTCCAAGATATAGTTTCCTTTACTTTAAATAGTTAACTATAAACTTATTCTTTTATACTAAATATCTTAAGTTACAAAATTAATTTTCATTACAAAAATATTTCTTAAAATCTACCATAATATTTAAATAGTTGCAAAAATATAGTTACCTGAATTAAATTCACTACATAAAATCATATAAATAATATTTGAACAAATTGAAATAGAGGACATCTTATAGTTAATATTTTTCTTCCCTCCCCCAAACATAAATTTTTAAATATGAAATAATACAGGTGGAAAGAAAAAACTATAAATATAAATCATACCTCAGTATTGTAGGCATTTTCATCATTCTGAATTTTTTGCAGGCCTTCTCAAATTTTTACTTCACCTGGTCTGTAATAATAGGAGCTTTCTACACATATAAATCATTAGAGGAATTTTGGAGTAATGAAATTTTGAAATAAGTATAAAACTAAAACATTAAACTAGCACAACATTTTCTAAAACAACCATAATACTAAACAATTAAAACTAAAACGCGAAATAAAAATCACATTACATTATAAAATACTAGTCAACATCTATTAAAATACACATGCACATTTAACTATAACACTAATTTTATAACAAAAATTAAAAATCATCCAAGTACAACGAAATAATGAAAATGAAAGTCCAAATACACAAACATCCATTTCTATTACAAAAGAACTTACAGAAATAAAAGTACAAATATAAGTACATCAATTCATTCAATATCAAAATCCCAAGCTATATCTTCATCGCCTTGATCAGTAGGTGGATCGGGATGATACTGAGTATACCGGAAGCACTTAAGAAAAGTAAGATCAGGTTCACCTCTGTAGTGTTAGGCCTGACCTTCATGATAAGCTGCCTCAAAATTTGAATGCCTTTGAAGGTACTCACTACCATAATCATGTCGATGTTCTAAACCTCCAATCCTTTCATTTATTAATTTTATGCTCTTCCGCTGCAAGGTTAACTCATTCATTAAATCAAACAGGGTAGGGGAACTAGAAGGTGGAAGGTCTTAACTTATAGAGGGGACATCTCTACTAGTAGAAGGTTCTTGACTTCTACTCTCAAGTCTCCATTTCTCATGGGATTCATAAGTCTTAAAATTAGCTTTACTAATGGGTTTGATAGGATAAAACCTTTCCTCATCTCCAATTTCCACTCTAGAAAGTTTGTGAATTGTATAAATAAGTTCAGAATATCCTAGACCTCCACTAGTTTCTCTCCTCGTTGTAGTCAATGACAACGACCTTATATATGCAATAAAATATAAGAAAAATATGGACGTATTAAATATTTAATAATTGTAAACTCAAGCTTATCAACGTAAGTAAACATATCACTCAAGTAATATAGGGCTCTAATGGAGTC